>CM077505.1:37267583-37441413 GCA_039654745.1 Houttuynia cordata | reverse complement strand
GACACGACTATACTGCAAGTCGTGTCGTTCAAAACACGTTTTTACTGAAATTTTCAAAATGTCATAACTTGCTCATTTTTTATCCGTTTTCGCCCATTTTTTTTTTCATTTTTCATTATTTTTCCTCCTCTTCCACATCATGAAGATATATTAGGCTGAGAAATAAAGAAAAAATTAGAAGAAATAAGAAAGTGGAAGCTCTTCGCCGCAAAGCTTCTACTTTCTTCTTTTTTCTTCTTTTTTCTTTATTTCTTAGCTTAATATATCTATATGAGGTGGAAGAGGAGGAAAAATAAAGAAGAACAAAAAAAAAATGGCCAAAAACGGATAAAAAATGAGCGAGTTATGATATTTTGAAAATTTCAAAAAAATCACGTTGCATATGACACGACTCAGGCTCAAGTCGTGTTGTCGAATACACGACTTGAGCCTGAGTCGTGTCATATGCAACGCGATTTTTCTGAAATGTTCAAAATGTCATAACTCGCTCATTTTTTATCCGTTTTCGCCCATTTTTTTTGCGTTCTTCTTTATTTTTCCTCCTCTTCCACATCATGAAGATATATTAGGCTGAGAAATAAAGAAAAAATTAGAAGAAATTAGAAAGTGGAAGCTCTTCGTCGCAAAGCTTCTACTTTCTTCTTTTTTCTTCTTTTTTCTTCATTTCTTAGCTTAATATATCTATATGAGGTGGAAAAGGAGGAAAAATAAAGAAGAACAAAAAAAATGGCCAAAAACGGATAAAAAATGAGCGAGTTATGACATTTTGAAAATTTCAAAAAAATCACATTGCATATGACACGACTCAGGCTCAAGTCGTGTTGTCGACAACACGACTTGAGCCTGAGTCGTGTCATATGCAACGTGATTTTTCTGAAATTTTCAAAATGTCATAACTCGCTCATTTTTTATCCGTTTTCGCCCATTTTTTTTGCGTTCTTCTTTATTTTTCCTCCTCTTCCACATCATGAAGATATATTAGGCTGAGAAATAAAGAAAAAATTAGAAGAAAAAAGAAAGTGGAAGCTCTTCGCCGCAAAGCTTCTACTTTCTTCTTTTTTCTTCATTTCTTAGCTTAATATATCTATATGAGGTGGAAGAGGAGGAAAAATAAAGAAGAACGCAAAAAAAATGGGAAAAAACGGATAAAAAATGAGCGAGTTATGACATTTTGAAAGTTTCAAAAAAATCGCGTTGCATATGACACGACTCAGGCTCAAGTCGTGTACACGACTTGAGCCTGAGTCGTGTCATATGCAACGCGATTTTTTTGAAATTTTTAAAATGTCATAACTCGCTCATTTTTTATCCGTTTTTGCCCATTTTTTTTGCGTTCTTCCTTATTTTTCTTCCTCTTCCACCTCATTAGGATCCCAGAAAGATATATAAATTGAACTCGTCGCTCGCCGACGTGTATTTCACATTTTTGCCGATTTTTATTCTTTTATTTTGTGTCTATGAGCGGTTGAACACTAATGAGTGGCCTTTATATGTATTTTTTTACATGTAGATCTTAATTTTTGTTGTTGGGAGGGCTTCCCCGCTGATCTTACATCAAAATCCTTTCATCATATATTTTTTTCGTCTTTCCCGCTATTTTACAGTTTTTTGGCATGAAATTTTATTTTTTTTCTGAGTTAGACGGCGCCGGCGATGGTTTCAACCGCGATTATGGACAGACCTTTGCCGGAATATCTTCTTCCCCAACTTCATGCTCCCGTAAATAACTAATTTTGGGAAGAATGAAGCATTTGGGATACAAAAGGCTTAAAAACGTAAAAGAAGGGTATTTTCGGTACTCTAGGTGCCGATTCCGGGTCATATGAGAGAAAGAAGAAGATTCCAGGTGATATGGGAAAGTCAAAGTTGGCGCCAGGTCATATGTAAAAAGCTCCCCAAACGTTGATTCAACTCCTTAGCTTTCCAACAAAAATTCCACCGTCATTAAAAATAGTACAATGTCATGACTGCTGTTTATTCCCCACGCCACTGGGAGAGGAATTCCAAATCTTCTTGAATTCCAATAGATAATACTCCCTCCGTTCGAAAATAATATGTATATTTGAGAAAGTTTTTATTTTTATTGGACTATGAAGCCCGCAAGGAAGTCATTTGATTCTCTCTTATATCCCATCCAACTCGTATGCTTGTTCACGAACCAAGTTTAAGTTACTCATTCCAAGTCTCCTCCAATTTTGAAAAGAGGCAGTCACGTAATTTGGTAAAATATACACAATATTTTAGAACAGTAAATATTTTCATATATACATAGTATTTTGGAACGGAGGGAATATTTTTTTTCTATAATATATTTACTTTATAGTATATAAAAATTTATTATCTAATTTTCAACTATGATTTTTTCTTAGTTTAAATCTAATATATTAAGTTGAGCGCTGGGAGGCTGTTGTAGCCTACAGCCGAGTTGGCTGTAGTGCAGTTTAAGGTAAGTTTTGTGCTACAATCCGGTCAACTGGACCCATTGGATATCCTACACGTCAGCCAACTTGACTGCAGGCTACAACATACTATTTCCTAATAAAGTCCTTCTGTTTGTGTAACTAAACTTCTTTCAC
Source organism: Houttuynia cordata (assembly GCA_039654745.1). NCBI lineage: Eukaryota > Viridiplantae > Streptophyta > Magnoliopsida > Piperales > Saururaceae > Houttuynia > Houttuynia cordata. The sequence continues at coordinate 37,438,837 of CM077505.1, read as the reverse complement.
TCGTTAATAAATATGCAAGTGATGCAATTCGTGAGTCTTTCATCCTGTCTATCGCTTGGTGATGCTCGTAACATTATTGTTAGTCCGTCCTCTTGCCACCAACTTGGTATTGTGCACCATTTGAGTTGAGGAAGGTCTTTGCAAGATTGATTTATCCCATTGAGGGAACATGAATCTAGTAGATAGGTTATTTTCCAGGTTTCGTTACTACTACTTCTTTGTGGGAGTGATGTGGTGCCTTTCCTTCTGTTTGTTCCGTTGAACCCAAGCTTGCCACAGTAGATAAACTCCTTGCCCAGTGTTGGTCATATGCTTTCAACGTTTGAGAGCGTACAAGCCAGTAATCTTAGGCACAACTACTTATATGTAAATAGAATTAAAATGCCTTACCTCTTGCACTTAGTAATGCTTTGCCCAAATATGCCACAATGAACGCTAGGGCTTGCATTTCTTCGTGGCATGCTCGAGAATGGTAACTCAATTACACTAGATGAAAATGATAGTTTGTTTGGTGATGCCTTTTTTTTTTTTCATTTTCCTTTGGGATGTAAAAGGTTGCTTGGGAGGTTTATTTAGAAACCCATTTAAGGGTACTCTATTTTCACCATTCTCATTTGAAAAGTCATTTGATATTTAAATGTCCTTGTGGAACATTCACATGGTGAATCAGAAATACCCGTTAAATGGCCTTAAATGATACTTTACTTATTGAATGTAATTCACTACGTCAATAGGCCTCCCAAACAGGTTTTAATGGGAAATAGCCTTAAATGATGTGGTAAATAACCTCCCAAACAGTAATTAAAAAGATGAGTACTTTGCCACAACACGCATATTTTTGAATGGTGGATATGTAACGTAGTGTATGGGGGTGTGGCGTGGCTAACGTTGGTGAACTCTTCATTCTAGTAAGAACACCAAAATGCCAATTCTTGATGATAGTCTTTCCTTTCTTTATGTAGAGATCCTGATTAGACAAATTTTATTTATGTTTACACTTAAACCAAACTGGATTACATTTTGGTTCACCGGGAAAAAGGGTGAAGCATCTTTACACGGTAATACCCCCCAACTCTTGTCTAAATTAGAATGCACCCTTCATATTTCAAAGACTATTTATATCCCTAACCTTTGTGAAAAACTTAAATAGACCCCCTCCCCTTTCAAATTCTCACATGAATCCTCTGAATATGGCAAAGTTAGACTTGAGCCCCCTCACTTTTCAAGATCTACTTTTTACCTCCTAACTTTTTAAAAGACAAAACTATCCGAAACAATCAAGAAGACAAAAATAGCTCGTTGACGCCACTGATCTCAGCTCACCTCACCGGCACCCCCACTGCCCTCCTTCCTGCTCCACACCGACCTCATGGCTCATTCCCTCTCCTCCCAAGACCTGGCTTCCCTCCCACCGCACTGTAGACATTGAAGCAGTTCGTTTAGAATTGAAATGTAATAACCTATTCTAATTTCGACAGAAGTAGAGTGTTTCTTTAATATTGAAGTATTCAAACCAAGAGTGTATAACCTTGTTTTTTTTTGGATTACAGTATGGCCTAATATGACAAGGTGCCCTTAAGTCATTACTAGGTGAGTGAGGCTGTGTTTTTCATTTCAGTGCCTTTTGATATTCGGGATATATATGTTAGAACGTAATAATTTAATTGCTCTCTCAGTTGCCTTAAATTACTTTAATTAGCAACAACGTAAATGTTTTTTGTTTTTGATAATTAACAACGTAAATGTTGTTTTATTTTTTTATAGAAACAATGTAAAAGTTGTTAACGGCCATTATTCCGAACCTTAATGAACTTTACTCTATGAATCAATAAGATATACAATTGAGGACAGTTTGCATGAAATCACTCTGCCAATCTTTTGGACCATTGAATTCCGATCCGAGGGTGGATATCAAATCAGTGAGTGAGTATGTCACATCAAAGGTAGGTAAATTTCATGTTAAATCAAGATCCAACGGTTACGAATAAAATTAATCTTATATAAGCCCAATGAAAGCGATCTTATTTAAACTTTTCCTATCTAAGTATAAAAAAAAGGACATATTTCTATAATCTTGTTGTCTATGGTCATGAGTTTACTAGAAAGACATGAGAAGCGAGGGGTCATGCCAAGGCCGACCGTTCCCCCTCACCACCACAGCTCAAAGCCATAACAAACTCAAAGCTCATCCAATGGCCAATCATGCACCATCAGATCCAATATCTCCTCAAACGACCCCTTCTCAATCCTCCTCTCCACTTGGTGAGACAGACCATGCCCTCTAATTGTTCACAAAGGGTGTTACCTAAATTGTGTTACCATTTTATTGTATCAAGTGCCCGCACTTTTGCACGTGTCCAGTATCTAGCTAATTAAATTGGTAATGCAACCTCCCTTGAAAAATGCCATGAGCACTTGAAGAGGGTGACGCTCACAAAATGCTTTTAAAGAAGCACAAACCCATCTGCGGCCGCCCGCCCAGAGTGGGGGCCCATGGTTATGTACACCTGTTAGATGACCTTAAGCTTTGGAATGCAAAGTGCTTTGTGTTTCAAGCCACTTTCTGGAGAATCTACTCTTGAGAAGGGTTAGAAATGTAAAGCGTCTTCGAATGCAGTGCGGTATGTCCTCTGTTTTTCATTTTGTTCCACACGTCCATCATGTAACTTGACAGGAGATGACGAGCATCCACAGTTAGACGCATTGTTCAGTATGAGAGGAGACAGCTGGTAAAATAATTTATCTCAAATTTTGGTCAAGCGACATGCTGAAAAATCATATAATAAATGCGTATACTTCAAAACGGAGGCTCAAACAACATATACTTGCGTGGTAAAATAGTAATATAGGGATCAATCAAGACATGTAATTGAATATTCATTTCAGCATTTTTTTTCCCAAAAATGATGCCCTCAAATGATGCGAGCCCATGCCCCCTGTCAGCCTACTATAAAGAGTTTTACACATTCAACCAAATAGTAAAACACAGCAAGATCAAAACTTTTCTGCCAATCTAGCAGTAACCGCTCTAAGTTTAGAGTATACCTTACCAGCAGGGGAGCCCAATATCAAACTACAAAGAGAATCTCTCGCAACTTTGATGTTTAGAAAAGTCCCCAAGATATGAATCTTCGTATCGGCTATCACAATACGAGTCTTTGTAGAATTCTCAATCGCAAACTTTGTCCTCCCCCCCTTTACCAGAAAGTCTACCAATTGCGCGAGAAAGATGCTCACCTCGAAGGGTTTTTACATCTTTAATTTCAAAAGATTCAATATAGAGGTCATCCAAACGTAATAGGGCAACAGCATCAATGATGTCAAAGCCGAGCATAAAGGCATGAACAAAATCAGCACACTTCTGCAGATTACTGACATCAGGTGTATCTGCCCTCGTCTTTAGCTCAACCTTGCGAGCCTGAAACGAATGTAGTCAAAACTTTATTAGCATCAATACATGAGACTACCAAAAGAATATTCGAGAAAACCATACTATATTAAAATTTTAACAATTGAATATTGCATGGAAAAAAAGTCTATACAATACACTATTGCAAGAAAAAAGTCTATTCAATACATTAGCACACCCACTAAAATAAGAAATGAGTTGCACATATATACTATTGGAAAAAAAAACTAAGAAAAGGACTTCCCAATATCATCTCTGACAATGGACAAATTTATGATTGTTCAAGACAAAAACAACTAATAACAAATTCAGAGGTGCTCGGTCTCAATTAGATCCGAAATTCTAGACACTCATTTGGCTAGCTCCTGCAAACAACATAAAAGTTTTTGCCATCTTCTAAAGAACAACACATAAAACCAACACCCAAACCAGAAACTACAAAAATCATTTCATAATGAAGTGATCATTTTAATTAATAGTAACAATCTCAGAATCCATACATAATGTTGTTTCTTATAATTCATCCAGTATCATCGGCAAGAAAAAACAAGTGTTTTAAGTCACCAGAGGGGAACACTGAATAGGACGTGACAAAAATCAATAGTTGAAAAATAATACCACAAAAAAAGCTAGTAAAACATACGTAAAGCTTTACATGTGAACCATATAGCTCTGAAATCCTAAATTCCAAGCAACAATAATTCCAGCCAAAATTTTCCAATGAAGACCCTCCGTCCGGAATTATTACCAACATAAGATTTTTCCAAATGAACTAAAAATAGTTCACACAGAAAAACCTTAAGCTAAAAGTAATTCTGGACGAAGGGATACTAGTTACTTTCAAAACCCACTATTTTGAGAACCCCTTATTCAGAATTTTGGAACAATCCAATCAAGCAAACACTGTGAACCCAAAGTGCCAGCAAAACAGTTATTCCAATCTTCCAACACAAATATTATACTCCCTCCGTCCAATGACCAACAAAATTTTATAATGGGCTTCATCGGACGAGCTTCATTGGAAGGATAGCGTAGCTAATAATTCCACCTTATCGACTCTAAATTCCACAATAAGATAATACTTCCCACCCTAATTTCCAATACAATCAAAGAAACAATCATCAAAAACACTAAAAACATGCAAAAAAAAAACCAAGAAGACCAAAACATTATTTCCAAAGCCAACAAACAATTATAAACATGATCAAGCAGCTTCTTTTCCCAACAATTCGGCGCCAGCCGCCCTCATCCTAGCCTCTTTTAAGCTAACTCTTTCTTCAAAGATAGCATATCCATATCCAATCTCATCAATTCCAACGACACCAAACAATACGAAAAAGGGCGTATACCTTGAGATTCATACGGATGTCGATCTTCATCTGCTCGTAAATAGGCGTATAGATCTCCATCCAGGCCTTCTTTAGCGGAGTAAACCGATGGGGGGGAACGGAGACCTTGCGGAACTGCGCCTTCCCGTCGGACATCTCGTGGGCGGTCAGGGGCTCGAACTTAGGCTTCAAAGCCGGGAGCTTTTGGGTTCTCGACGCTTCGACCTCCATGACCACCGCCGTCGACGCCGAGGAAGCTCCAGGTATGCCGACGCCGGAATCCATGGTCGAAACCCTAGCGCCGCTGGGAATTTAGGGTTTTGGAGTCGGGCGGCGCGGAAAAGAGGAGAAGAAGGCGGCGGGCTTTGAATTGTTAACGAGGAGAGACTGGATTTGCTAGTCGTGCGACCACGGAATGCAATTGTGATTATAGGCTAAAAGATTGACACGTACGTTTTCATAAAAGACTGCATATTTGAACACGGTTTTCATTGGTTCTTATCTGTGGCCCCCACCGTTAAATCCTTGGGCCTTCCTCAATGCCGAGAAAGCCTCGTGAAGATATTCTAATGTCTCTAGTTGGGCACCCCTTATATTAGAGAAATTATCGGTAACGGCACGGCGATTGCGTCCAAGGTTTAAAAAACCGGACCGGTGATCGACCCGAAATTTTTGCCGGGCAGGTCTAACCGGGTTGACCCAGTAACGACGTTATCACAAAAAAAAAAAAAAAAAAACAAAAGAGAGGGAGAGGGGCAGCGGCGGGGCAGCCCTGCCTCGAAGCTCCAACAGAGGCCCCCCCGCCGGGGGCTCTAGTTCGAGACGGGGCGGGGCGGCCCTGCCCCGAAGCTCGAACAGTGATTCGAGAATAGAGCCCCCCGTCGGGAGCTCTGGTTCGAGACTGGGCGGGGTCGCCCCGCCCCGAAGCTCGAACAGAGCCCCCCGTCGGGGGCTCTCAAGTTCGACCCCCACCCTTCCCCCTCCGGCCGGGGAGAAGAGGAGAGGGGTTGCCGTTGGGGGGGGGGGGGGGGAGAAGCGGGCGCCGGAAGGGAGGGAGAAGGGGGGGTGAGGGGTAAAAGCTGCACCGAACCGGTCGGCCGGGTTGCCGGTTCGACCGGCTGAGTTGTAATGACCCGGTCGACTCGGACCGAAAACAGGTCCGGCTCCGGTCGGACCGGCCAGGTCGGACTGGGTCGGACCGGCCGGTTCGGTCCGGTTTTTAAAACTATGATTGCGTGTAAGTCTTATAAATAAACTATCATAACAAAATATACTATCGATACCGAGGTACAGTGTTAAGCACTATTGAGTGGTCTGTTATATTTTGTGAGTGATTTTCCGTATACTAGAAGGCCAAAATTTTTGCTTTAAAGAAAGTGCGATCTGCACACTTCTTACGTGTAGTTATTTTCTAATATATATTTTATCACCCTTATATATTTTGTAGCCCTTCTTTTAACACTTACAAGGTTAATGACAACAACGGTTGGTGCAGGTCGCTCTGCATTGAGTAGTCCGTCGTATTTTGTGAGTGATTTTTTATAAAGAGCTTGTGCATTAGAAAGCCGGAATTTTTGTTTTAAAGAAAGCGCGATCTGTATTTATTTTCTAATATACTCCATTTATTAAAAAATATTGTATACATTTGAGAAAATTCTCATTTTTATTAAATAATAAAGCCTACAAGGAAGTCACCTGATTTGTTCGTTGTTCACAAACCAAGTTCAAGTCAATCCTTGTCTGTTCCAATTTTAGAAAGAAGAAGTCACGGCGAAATGTATACAGTATTTTAGAAGAGTGAATATTTTCAAATATACACGGGTATATATTTTGGAACCGATGGAGTATTTTTTTAACCCTTTCTTCTAGCAATTACAAGATTAATGGCAACAACGGCTGGTGCTGGTCGCTCTGCATTGCCATGGCCCCGGCCGCCGTCATGATTCTCAGAACCCTCCACCTCCAACTTCCTCATACAGCACGGCCGGGACAAGGAAGCCCTTGCCACCCTGAGGAAGATCCAAAGCATCCAAAACGTGGAAGCCGAGTACCAAGACCTGGTTGTGGCTACTGAGGTGGCAAAGCAGATGGCTCACCCGAGGCAGTGGCCTCACCTCTGCATGGCCGTCATGGTGCCCTTCTTCCAGCAGCTCACCGGCATCAACGTGGTCATGGTCTACCAGCCCCTCTTCAAGATCCTTTGCCTTGGCAGCAGCACCTCCCTCCTCTTCTCTGCCATCACTGACCTCGTCAACATCCTCGTCACCTTCGTCTCCATCGCCGTCGTGGTCCACTTTGGCAGGCGCATACTTTTTTCTGGAAGGCGGCATCCAGATGCTCCTCCCAGTACGGCTTCGGATCGTCCGGCACCGGAGTAATCTCCCAGGGCCACGCGCTGGTCCTGCTGCTCGACATCTGCGTATACGTCTCGGCCTACGCCTGGTCGTGAGGCCCACTTGGGTGGCTCATCCCCAGCGAAACCTTCCCTTTAGGGCCCTGGTCGCCAGGGCAGGGCGTGGTGGGGTACGTGAACCTGTTCATGACCTTTGTGGTGGCCGCCCATGCTCTGCACCCTCAAGTTTGGGCTCTTCGTCGTCTTTGCCACGTTCGTGGCAGCCATGACAACCTTTACGTGTGGTTGTTCATGCCGGAGAGGAAGAACATCCCCATTGAAGAGATGCAGAAGGTCTACAAGGAGCACTAGTTCTGGAGGAGGTTCGTCGGCGGCCCGGAGGATCAGTATCTTCCGGAGAAGCTGCATGGTAACTTCAACTGCTAGATTAGGATATAAAACAATGGTTCTCTTCTTATTTTTATTTTACAAATGATAGTTGTAGTTAACACTCCCTCCATCCATTTATGAGGGAATTCGAGATGCGGCAGAGTTCAGAGGAATAATTAGCAAGACGGTAGCTACCTGATCTTAGTTGTGGGTCCTGCGACAACCTTCCCAAATGTAGATCTTAAAATGGGACGGAAAGAGTAGAAAAGAGGCCTTCTGCACGGAATATGAAAAATTAAAGAACCACTATAATTTGTAGTCAATCCTAGGTTAGTCTTCTTGGACTTTAAATTTGGTCCTGTGAGGTTTGAGTTGGAACATCATCGATTTGAGTTGGAACATATATGATCAACAAATATGGAGGCCATTCCTGTACGATCGGAACCTGGTGGCAGACAAGTAGCCAAGATGTGCATGTTATCAAGTACTCTTAGGCTGATAAGCCAGCTACAAGCTTCCTTCTACAAGTAAACAAGAACAGTCTGAAAAAATCCCTCCATTTCAAATTCATATGGGAAGGAGAGAGTAATCAAAAAAAATCTGAAGCTCAATATTGTAAACTTCGCTCAATGTTACTTACATTAAAATAAAAGATAAACGTTGGTATAAAAAAACTAAAAGACAACCATAAAGACAATAAATATTATTACTTTCTTTACAAAAGAATTAATTTTGATCGATTGTGCAAGAAGAAATTGCTTGAGAGACAGACACTAAAGAAGGGAGGAAGAGGGGGAACTCAAATGATTCATAAATCATACCAACTTAGGGTCGACAAATTTGGGAACATATATGGAGTTGGTAGATAACTCTTCAGAGAAACCAAAGTGCTGAAGGGTGGAATCCGGAGTATAAGCAACTCATTGTATACAATCACTTGTAAAAATGACTCCAAAATTCTGCAGGTTACCAGCAGTAGGCGCCAGCATGTGAGACTGACAACGACTGCAGAATGACCTTCTTCTTAGAAGTTTCCATCAAGAACTTTCCATAATCCAACTCATCCTCTTGGTACATAATGCCAACCTGCAGAACCCTGAAAAGTAAGCTTCTAGAGTTCAGGCTAAACAGGACAAAAAGAAAAGAAACGGCACAGCAAGCTCTCTGAGAGGTTTACACCTTATGATCCTAAGATTTCCACTGTAGAACCCCTTGCTTGGTGCCAAACAGGATTTTCATGTAACTGTGACAAAGCATTGTGCCGAGTTGCAAGCTTTGTGCCATCTGCAATATCAGTACTCACCAATAGATCATTCCTCCCTTTTCTGCAGAAGAAAATGGCACAGCCATGAAAAGATGCCAGATCACATTACTACAAAACATGATCTCTAAAATGCATAACAATTTTAGTCATTTAATTAAGCAAAGTGACAAGAAATCGACAATAATACGTTAAAAGATATAAAAGGACATATCTAAAAAATCTAACAGCAGCAATATGATCAAGTAATTTTACTGTAGTATAACAAACTCTCAATAGAAGAATATAGCTCATACAGTGATACGAATAATCAAAACTTCCAAGATTAATATTTGCATTGGAATTTCACTTACAATAACTCATTGGTCGAACAAATTACTAATTACCAAGAAAAAAGGCAGAGAATGAGATTTGGATCAGAACATGAAAGCAAGAAGGCCTCAAAAAGCACAGATTATGAATGGTCCGTTGCACATTTGGGCATCTTCAATCTTGCCGCTAGTTCATCTAGGATGGCGTAAATTTTGTCCACCTCAGGCTGCGACCGGTCGCCTACTTTAAACTCATGCACTAAAGTATTTAGGTCAACTAAACTACTACCAAGTGCTAACTTAATGCCTCTCTCTTCAACCATTTTCTTCACCTTATGGACATTATCCCACTGGCGTGCAACTGCATAAACATTCCACAGAAGAACATATGGAAATTTTCGGTAAGGTTCCAACTCAATTAGCCGAGTTGCTACACTCTTTCCCAACTCCACATTTCCTCCAAACCGACAGGACCCAAGCAGACCACTCCATAGTGAACACTCTGTCCCATCAGGTATTCCTCTCAAGACATCTACAGCCTCCTGAAGAAATCCAAGGCTTGCATAAAGATTCGCCATACACCAATAGTGAGCAAAAGTGGGAATAACATTGTATACCGTGGACATTTGTTCCAAATACTTCTTTCCTTCAAGCAAAAGTCCTGCCCGTAAACAAGCACATAAAACACCAATAAATGTGACCTCATCCGGCACAAGTTGTTCTACTACAGCTGATATTTTGAACCCATCTTTAACCTTCTTGGAACCTACACAAGCAAGATGCAAAACATAAACTCAAAGAAAGTCACAAATAGCTTAACCAAAAAAAGGCAATAAAAGAATCATTCAAGGCAAATAATCAAAAGAAAAAACAATAAGACTACAGTCAAACTAACCTTCTTCCACCATATCATTAAATAAAGCTAATCCATCTTCTGGACATCCATGAATGCAGTGCCCCAAAATCATAGCATTCCAACAAATTAGATTCCTCTCAGGCATCCGCTCGAAGATACTTCGAGCAGAATTTACCTTCTGGCACTTACTATACATATCAACCAAAGCAGCCTCAAATACCAAAGTAGGTCCCATGTAGTTCCTCAGGAAGGAGCCATGAACAGATTGTCCTTCTTTAAGCCTATTTGATCGCCCACAGGCAGTAACCACACTGACCATCGTAATAAGATTTCCACGTATATTTAATCTTTGCATTTCCCGAAATAGTTTCAACCCGTAACCTGGGTTGCTTCCTTTTAAGCACCCGGCAATCATTAGATTCCAAGTAATAACATTTTTAACGGGCATTTCGTTGAACAACATAAGTGCATGTGAAATGTCATTCACTTTCATATATCCATCAATGATCGAATTCCACGAAACCACATCCTTCACAGCCATTCCATCAAAGAGAGCACGAGCGCATTCGACAAACCCACAGGAGGCATACATGTGTATCAATGAATTCTGCACATGGAGCATATGATGGACCCCGAATTTAAATGCCTGCCCGTGGCACTTTCCCCCATTAGCGCCAGAACTGGTCATTGCACAAGACTTTGCCAATGGAGGGAAAGTGAAGCTATTCGGTAGAAACCCATTTTCCCGTGAGTTAAAATAGAACTGTATGGCGACCTGGGGATTGGGACCCATTGCATACGATTTGATAATATTGTTCACACAGAATGTATCAGGTGATTCGACATGCCGACAAACCAAGACTGCATAATCCACATTGCCCGAGTCAGCACAAAATTTTAGAACCCGGCTGGCAACAAAGAGGTCTTGAAAGAGGCCAGAGGTGACAAGGTGGGCTTGCACTTGAAAGAGCTCTCTCATAGTTTTGATGTTTTGAAGAGGGATGAGGCTGGGATGGTAAAGAGAAATTCTTCCTAATGACCTCATAAACTAGAAAATTCAAAAGTACATTTATTGAATAAAGCACAAGCATGGCTCTTTAATGACCTCAAGTCGCCTCCAGAAACTTTTTCTGACCTGGCTTGCAGGTCATTATCATATAGCGATAACAGGTAGTATTCAATTACTGCACATTGAGTTATAAAAGAGAAGTTAAGCAAATTGATGCAAAAGACTAACCAGTAACATTCTAAAAAAACAACCTTTCTGTTAACTAACTACATAAAAACTACCAAAAGCATATATTATGCTGCCACGAAACAAAATTGACAACCACATAGACATAATTATCTGAATATCACTCTGACCTATGTTCTCAAATCCACAGGTAAATGAATAATTAACAAGTTAAAGTTTGTATCTCTCATAATCATCTCCAATTCACATTCATCTCCAAGTCTTTCACACCTTAAAACACTCAACTATCAAGTGCAAGGACCTTTAAAAACGGCATTGAAAAGAGATTTTCATTAGAATCCTCAAAGTATGCAAACCCCATCAATGTTGTTCTCAAAGATTTCAACATTGAAGAATCATGGTACACAAGCAACATAGTAAATAATTCAAAAAAGGTTTAATTCTATGCACATCCAAGATAAACAAAACTACAAATCTAACCAAACATAACCCTATTTTCACAATCTCTAAACTAAAGCAGTTTTTGCAATCACATTTGATTGAAAACATGTCCACAAGCATAGAAGATTAGACTGCTGATATGCAAACCCCATTGATGGTGTTTCAAAGAATTCAACATTGAAGAATCATGGTACACAAGCAATATAATAAATGATTCAATAATGGATTATTTCTATGCACATCCCAGATAAACAAAGCTGCAAATCTAACCAACCATAACCCTATTTTCACAATCTCTAAACTAGTGTGGATGGCTAGTGTTGTAAATTCGTGCACACGAGGGAGAGAGAGTACCGGGAAGGAGGAGGCAGCATGGAGGCCGGCGGAAGGGGGAAGACACAGGTAGGGGGCTGGCCGGCGGCGGAGGAAGGGGCAGAGCCAGCCGGCCAGCAGTGGAGCGGAGGCGGTAGTGATGTGGGGTGGCCCGGACGCCCTAGAACAAAAAAGCCTAGGCTGGGATTTATTTTAGTGTAACTGAACCCATCAATTTTTTATGACCCGGCCATGAGAAGCAGGTTTATTTCAAATGAAAAAAAGGAATTTATTTTGGAAAAATTTAGTCCTCTACGGAAGGCAGCCGTCAGATCACGTGAGGCCCGTAATATAACGGCTGTCTGCCCTATAACGCATTAACAGTGGATTTATTTCTTTTGATGTCCGAGTCCAAAAGAAACACGGATACTCTAAAACGGGAGTCCTACCTATATTGTATCCTGTATTTCCCAGCTACATTGATTTTTGACATAGGATATAGTTAGTGAGTGCGTATTAGCGTATTGAAGTAGCTGTCTATAACCTTTTATTTGTTCTGTCATTATTATGCGTTACCATAAGTACTTAATACTACCCATGTCGAAGTAGCTGTCTATAACCGTTTGGGGGTTGGATTCTTGCAAAATCAGCCACTTTCTACAGTAGCGCGTTTGATAGCGTTACGCCGAAGAATCATCTTATGCAATGAAATTGACTTTCCATCCAAAATTCTAGGAAAAGTCGACTCTCCTCACCAAGAGATTTTGGCCAAGAAGCGAGAGCTCGGGGGAATAAAGGTTTTTGTTTTGCCCCTGGCCCCTTGGCTCCCTTTCCCTTTCTCCACCGCTTCGCCATGGAGGGCTCGGCAGGGAGAAGTTCACCTTCCTCCACTGGCGACCACAGTCCCCATTTGACCTTTTTCCACCGCCGGGGCTTCGCGCTAGGGAAATATACGAGCTGAAGAAGTCGGCCATCATCTCCCTCGCGCACGGAGCTCCTCTCGTCGTCGTCTCCCAGGTTCTCCCTTCCCCCCATCTCTACTCACCCATTACATCAAAATACTTTCCAGTAGAAAAAAAATAGATTTTTTGTGTGTTGGATGGATCAATGAAAAATGGGTCGATGAAATGCGGGTATAAGTTGACTAGGAGTAAGAAAGGATAGTTATTTGTTAATATTGCTTGAGACCAGAACTTAAGTAGTCAATGTTATGAGAGTCTAAGCGGCAAGGAATAAATTCAGGGCCGAATTTTTTCTGCCCATTTTAGCTAATAATAGTTAATGATGAGAGTAATTTTTTTTTATGGTTTATTGCTGAAAATGTTGCATGTGTAGACTTTGGGTGCATTTGTTTACTGATTATCTGAAAAAAATCAGGCTGAATCAGCCTGATTCTTCTGATTGCCGTTTGTTTACCGATTTTACTGATAGGATCTGCTGATGGTGATAGGTGAAAAAAATCACCTATTTTCACCTATCAGCTGATAGTGTGTTTGGTTACTGATTTGCTCAATTTTCACTCCTGACGGAGAAAACTGAAAAAAATCAGCAAATCACCCCTGAAAGAGGCGATTTTGCTGATTCTCATTCAAATGAGCATCAGCCTAAATTTTTTTTTCCTCGTCACCTCCACCATCGCCACCGCCCACGACCGGCACTACCCACCACCCACCACCACTACCACTGCCTACCGCCGCTGCCACCTACCGCCCACCACCATCGTCGGCCATCGCCCACTGCCCGCCGGCCACCGCCACCCACCGCACACCACCATCGCCAGCCACCTCCTACTGCCGCCGGCACCGCCTACCGCCCATCGCCGGCCACCGCTGTCACCACCACCCACTGCCTAACTGCCGCCGACCACCACCACCGCCCACCACCATCACCGCCGCCACCCTCCGCCCACCACCATCGCCGGCCACCGGCCACTACCCATCGCCGTCGTCGCCGGCCATTGGCCACCACCCACCACCACCATTGCCGCCATCACCGACACCACCCACCACCAACGCCGCTGCCACCCGCCGTCCAAAACATATATTTTTTACCGACTTTACCAAACACAAATCACACCTGATTTTTTTTAGGTTCCCAAACGCAAGTTACCAATCAAGAATTAGGCTGATGGTGAAAGACTGAAAATATGATTAATTTTATGTTCCCAAACGGGTTTTCTACAATCAGAAAAATCACCTACAAATCACCTTGATTATTTTCAGCCTGATTTTTTTTTTTTTCACTTTTCACTGTCAATTTCCAAATGCACCCTTTGTATCTGTGGCATGTAGTGGGCCAACATCATGTTAGTCCTAGCTTTATATTACGACAGTTGGCGAGCTACTAAATATTCAGATAGAAATTGATTTAAACAAGAAATTTGTGAATTTGGAGTGCGGGTGATTTTTCCAATTGCATAAGCTATGCTGAAGTCGCTTCTAAGAGTGAGCAAAATGATTTTCTCATGCTGTTTGGCGTTTTATGACGAAGTTTTTAGTGAGTATCCTTTTGTGGTTTTGCATGGAGTGTATTGGTTATTTTTCCTACCTGATATATATTTATGGTCTTTAGAGGGAGTGGTTTCTGGATGATTATTTGAATGTACTGTGAACATTTTGTCTACCTGCATGAATTAGAAGTTATATGTTTTGATTTTGAGCATTTTCAAAGTAATATAACTGGAAAAATGCTATACTAAAATGATTTACACCTCTGAAAAGCAAATTTAATCACTTACAGTGCATTACAAAATAAGGTGGTTGGAAAAATAGGGAAACATAATCACTGAAATCTTCTTTGAATGATATTGATTCACGATGAAGAATCCATTAATGCACATATATACCAAAAAATGTAATCTGTACTATGTGGAGATATATATGTCATGTTTTGAGATCTTGACAAATGTTTTGAGATTTTGAGTTTGAGATCTTGAATGTACTGTGAACAATGGTTGCTCGAGTTCTTGGTAAACTTCTTCATATGGTAGGAGTTTTGCCTACTGATAAGGTACTGAAGTTCAGCGGACGGATTTAGTTGGAGAATTTGTGGGGCACACAGGTCCTAAAACTAAGAGAAAGGTCAAGTCTTATGTTCCACTTTCTGCTTCATGCTTATAAAATTTTACTTTAGATGTAAAATCTTGAAATTGTTAATTTTCGATTTGCAGATCAAAGAAGCTGAAGGAGGGATTCTTTTTGTTGATGAAACTTACAGGTTAATACCAATGCAGAAGGCTGATGACAAAGATTATGGGCTGGAAGCTTTAAAGGAGATCATGTCTATCATGGACAGTGGGCAAGTTGTTGTAATACTAGCTGGATACAGTGAACCCATGAAGAGAGTGATCGCTTCCAATGAAGGATTCTGCAGAAGAGTGACTATCTTCTACTTCAGTGATTTTAGTTCTCAAGAATTAGCTCAGATAACGCACATCAAGATGAATAACCAGGCAGAAGATAGTATACTCTGTGGGTTCAAATTGGACCCCTCATGCAGTGTGCAAGCTGTTGCAGAACTGATTGAGAGAGAAACTACAGAGAAACAAAGGAAAGAGATGAATGAAGGTTTAGTGGATCCAATGCTTGTGAATGCAAGGGAGAATTTAGATCTTCGGCTCGACTTTGACTGTGCAAATGTGGACAATCTGATCACTATCACTTCAGAAGATTTGGAAGCTGGGCTGCGGTCGCTAACAAAATAAGTTGGATCACCTGTTCTTTCTCATTGTTGGTCTCTTACAAAAAAATTTGATGTAGTATGTGTGGTTCCGGTGCCCAGTGATCATTCCAATCTTTTGTTATGTACTGGTTCTTTTTATGTAGAAAAAAAATTAGGCTGGTAGATTGTTTCTTTCATTTCTTGTATTCAGAAGGGCCATTCTTTGATTATTGTGAACCTTGAAATATAATACGGAATTTATAAAGCATGTGCGTTCTTGCCAGAATTTTGTGTAGTAACTATAAATTCCAAATTACTTACCCTCATCACCATTTTGTCGGGTGATTGGTTGGTCAGAAGCTTGTAACACCTGCGATCATGCAGGGTTGGTCTTCAAATTGTCATGATTTCCGATTTTAGTCAAGTGAAAACAAACCAGGTCTTGTTTCGAATGTGAAGGCTACCATGAGTGCCCTGCAAAATGGAGCTGAAGCCACTGTTGGTGTTGTAATGGCAGCTGTCTTTCTCAAGGAGAGACGTTGGGCGAATGGGAGGGTTGGGGGTTATATTTAGATTAGGGGATCATCCTCAACTGTCCGATCATATAGATGGTTGAGATCATTAGTATGAGGGGTAGTTTTATAACTTAGAAAATTCAGAATCTGCTTTATCTTTGTGTTGCTAAATAGACTACTCACCGGAAAACTGATTTATCTAACCAAACACACATTACTTCATAACCAAAATCCAAGAATCAGAATACCCTAAATTCTGCTTATTCTACTCCAAACGGAGCCTTAGAGTACCATTAAATTCGCTTATTACAGTTTATGGTCCACTCTGTGTACCGGCAATGGCATGCATCGTTCTCAATGTGTATCAATACGTTTGCAGGGAAGGCGAAGAAAATTGTGGAAGGACGGGAGCTTGCCATTAGGTTTGGTGACTTTTTACAACCACACAGTGGCTTCGGACCGAAGGTGGCACCTTCGTGGACTGGGAAAAGATACTGCTCTGGGCCAAAGGGAGGTCGAGAGAGCTGCCGTTATCCATTATGATGGATTAATGAAGCCATGGCTGGAAATTTGAATTGCCAGATACAAAGGCTACTGGAGCAAATTTCTTTCATATGATCTCCCCTTCTTGCAACAATGCAATATTCATCCATAATATACTACCACAGAAAATTAGTCTTCATGTCTCATGTAAATTTTTCATTTCTAGTTTTCATTCTTTTTTTTGCCATTTTGCCTCCGGCAGCATTAATTTTTTCAAATATACAAGTCAATAGCAATAAAGATGTAGTCCATGACAGACTCATGTAGAGTTTTTCTGTTTGTAATGCTGGTAAAATTTTAGTTTATGAAGGGAAACGGCTGTAAATGAAGCGGCTTTGGTTGCCTAATAGTGAACAAATTATTCAAGGCCATTAGCGTCACTGTTAGATCTTGGGCCATACTGATTTAGGCCATTAGCTTCTTTGTTTAGATCTTGGGTCGCTCTAATCAGTAATTTAACATTTAGAACATCACTGTTCTTTTGTTTAGGCGATAAAATCTGAGCATGGAGAAAGAGGTGGAGATGACAGCTTAGGTGAAAGAGGGAAGGAGGGAGGCATCGCATATGTGTGTCCTTCTCTTTTACTGGATCATTCACAACTTTAATGCCTGAAAGGGGATTGACATTTTTTTTAAACTAGAGATATGACATTTTAGGTACTTATACAATAAAAGGCCACGTGATAAAGCAGATTTGAATTAGAAACCTGAAGGGATGATTTTTACAATGTAAAACAATTTGAGTACTTCTGTAGCCACCACTTTTTAGTCTATGGTCATTGCTCCAATCACTAATTATGTTTCTGTTTCCTGAAACCAGTGAAAAGAAATGCCCAGTTTGATTTTCTTGCCCCCTCATGTGTCAACATACATTGAACAAAGGAGGGCCTTAATTTTGTTGAATAAACATCAAGCATGGGGACTTTGTGATCATGTGGAAAAAGAGTGTATATCATAGGCAATAAGGTAGATGATACATTCATAAGAAACAAAAAAGCAGATCAAGGACAAAAAAATAACAGTAAAAGTGTCATTTTTCTACATGATCGTACATTCGACTCCACATAATTATAGAAATACCATGAAACAGAAATTTACCACTAGGTAGCTACTTAATTCCTAAATATATGTTTGAACCCTACCTGATCCCGATTTCGCTCTACAACCAATGACAATAATAGAGGGTAATATTTTTTTTTAAATTTGCCTCTTTTTAATGAGCCCCCTATTGCAGATGTACGTGGCAGAAAATCCGCCTCCAGGCGATCATCGGCAAAAGGCCCGGGAGTTAACTGGCTACAACCCGTTTACCATGGCATATCCCTCTGCAATGGGGGGCTCGTTCCGGGCTCATTGGGAGCTAATATGGTGATGCCTTCAAAAACTTATGACTAATGAAATATGTTCAACCACTTACATCAACTAATCCTACTCTGGAGTCTGGACGATAGATTATTGGATTGGTATAAGAATCCTATGATTATTGCTTGAAAAAAAGTCACACTAATGTCAGGAACAAGTTTCTAAAGTATCTTTCATAAAAAAAAAAAAGCAAGCTTCTAGGGCACTTTGGTGGGCTGGTGGGATCTCTCCCAGTTGTGGGCAAGGTTTCAGGATCGAATCCATTGGCACATATAATGTGGGTGCTTGTTTGACCTATCTAATAAAAGTTCATAGCGCACTTTGGCAATGCATACGTCTCAAGCGAGATTGAAACAAGTGATTATATGGATGCCTTACAAAGTTTGAACAGTTTCCACCTTACTAGATGAATTTAGAGCGAATGAATTGGAATGAAGCAGGGCAGAAAATTCATCTGATAAAGTGCAAGGATACCACTCTCCCCCTCCCTCACCGTTGATGCAACATTTTTTTCTGATACACGCTAGCAGTGCAACATTGAGAACATATTCAAGCCTCCTTCTCTGATTGTAGAGGCAACAGCAATCAAGATCCAAATACTCAGCAAAGGAGGACAAGAGAATCTTTTTCAAACTCGAAAGAGAAGAAGAAACATCTCCATTAGAATTTGAGGGCAAAAAATCTGTACTAACTACAGTAGTCTTGTAAAATTCGAGTGTAACTCGCGTAACCCGGCATTCTTTTTTTTTTTTTTTGCTAAAAGGAGATGAAGAAACAAATTACATGCAACGATTCATTCTAGAGAACCAATGCCCAGACCAAACTCTAAATAGAGCCTCACAAATAACACGAGGAGCTTCGTTTAACCAGCAACAAGAGAACTCCGCTGCCCCCTGATCGGCTAAAATGTCTGAAACCTGATTCTGTTCGAACACATGCCCAAATATGAAATTCGGCCAAGCATTCATCCATTGGCGAATCTATTGCAAGTATCCTTTCAAATACCATGGGTCCTGTGACTGGGCTCCATTTATCAGATTGATTAAAAAACCTGAGAATCGCCTTGAACAACTAAGTTCTTAATGTTTAGATGCATGGTCATCTTTAATCCATAGTAGCACGCCAAGGTTTCCGCAGTTAGAAAGATGGGCCAAGCAGACTTCTAAATGGATAGAAAGATGGGCTTTTCGAGATGGTCCATTTCAAAATCAACAGTAAGAGCGGAATACAATCTGCACTTTTTTTTGGGGTCATCACTGCACTTATTTTACTTCGGCCAGAATATTTTGTCGTCCTACAAATATTATACCTAGGTTATATAAACCATATAATTGACTGGAATTATAAATTTCCTGAACAAAAAACCAAATTGCCAAAAATTGCAATGTAAGAACCAATTAAAACTTTTAGCAAAAAACAAGGACCAATTGAAACTGTTTACTCAAATGTATGCCTGAGGGCCGCAATCAACTGCCACTTGATTGCTTAAGAGTATTAAGTAGTTGTTGCTATCAAACGCCTAGTAACCAGACAACAATACAAGAAAACCAAGGTAATAATACAGTGGCAATGAGTTTCTGTAAATGAAATACGTAAAAACAAATGCTTCCAAAGATCAGCCTAACTCTAAATTTGCAGAGCGCCAAGTTACTGATCCACCAAGTTACTGCCTTACAAAGCTAATTCTACTATTACTAGTTACAAGCACCTTTCTAAAAGAAAAAAAAAACAGAAGAGTATAAAGATAAACAATAGAAGATTTTGCAAGTTGTTTGAAAAAAGCACTTGCATTAAAATAAATGAATATATAACTTATCAGCGTTATAATCAATCAAAGAGCTTTCTCGTGCTGGAAGGTACCAAAAGGCTTCTTCTACAATGGAGTACATTAAACTTACAAGTGAGGTTAATAAGGTTTAAACTTCCTTGCGGCTCTTAGCTGTTGCATTCGTTTCTTATCCTCCTCAAATTTATTTCGCACCATCAATAGCTCTGCAGAGAGGAAAATATGTTCATAAGCCATAAAAGACGAATATTTCTATCATCACATGCTAACTGATTCACCATGTGACCAAGAGAAGTGGATATGTGAATGCCCTTTTGCATAACTTAAAAAGTTGACTTGCAATTTGGGATATGCAGAGCAGGAGCCCTGTCACCCATAGCAGAGGCAGGAGGGTAGGAGTCAACTTCAAAAATGACATACACAATTCCCAATTCGAAAGGAGACAAGGTAACAAAAGTGAATTATAGAGGTTTTATAAAACCAAATTGGAAATTACTCAGATACATGTAAACGATGCTAAAAGAGGGAGAGGGAGACCTAATAGAACTTGGATGGTGTTAATAAAAAATAATTTGATTTTACTATCTCTTACAAAAGAGGTAGCCAAAAATAGGCTTGAATGGAGGAGTAAGATCCGTGTCGTCGACCCCAAATAGTTGAGAAAATACACTATTTGATTATGATTATGATTATGTGATCGACTCAATTTTGCTCAAGAGTTTGATGTAAAAAGAAAAGAAAAATAAAGACATGCTGCAATAATTGCCCATTCAAATTTGTAGCTGAAGCCCACTTTTTCGAAACTATTAAGAAACACTAAGTTCAAAAAGTATGCCCAATGATCCCAAGGCTTCGCATTAAGCCACAGCTGTTGTCAAAATGCACAGACGGACACTTTTTCTGGAACCAAGGGGACTCCCTTGGCACAGAAACCTTACCCTTCAGTTCCGTCCTTTCTCACATAAACATCAAAAGCCATCTAAAGTCTCATGGACAAGGCACAGGACAGCTGGAAAATCCATACAAGCCATGGACATTGCCATAGGTGAGGGGCACAGAACAGGCGGAAGATCCATACCAAGGACATTGCCATTTATGATAGAAGTATGCACAATTAATTGACATAAACGAAGGCCATGGAAGTGCAGGATCAGCATATTGACCACTGTACTTTGTTTATATGCAGCCGCATGACAGAATTGTTTATGCCAGCGGCATGATAGAATATGAAGCATGGAAATACTTCATAGACACTACAGAGATATAACATAAAGTGATATCAACTCAAAAACTTTACCACCAGCACCAGTGAACAAATGCATTTTACTCGTTAAATAAACAGACCTGCCCCAGAGGCCTTATCTTCTTAAAATTTCATCTCCGTCTACACCTATTCCCACCTCTCAGGGATAGGCAACATGAATTGGTAGCACCATTTGATTCTTGTCATAACCAAAATGATGATAAGAAATCCAAATGAGAACATCATGGCTAGATCTTTATGGAGAAAACAATCAGATGACTGTTCATCATCATCGTCATCATAATTCTCATATCCACACTAATTTCGACTCAACTTCATGAAATGATGATTACAGGAGAAAATTTGAAGGGCATCTTAAGCTAATAACAAGAAAACACTGTAGTATGACCATCCTGTTACTGGAAAAATTCCTAACATAGCATACTTCCTTATAAAATGATCAAACCTTCACCTTCCATCTGATGTAAGGTCTCAGGTGATGAAATTCCAAAATTTTTTAAATATACCCAATGACATGCCAATTCAGGGGCCGTTTGGGGCGTGAAAATTAGAATGTGGATATGGATGTGGGTGATTAGTGGATGTGGATGGTGGATGCCGTTGACATTTGGGGCGTGAAAATAAAAATCACGTGAGCGTTGCTGGATGCCCTGAAATAACGTTTGGGGCGAGATCCAAGTGGATTGAAGGGGACGTTTGGGGCGTGAATAAACAATCCACGTAGAAAATTTTTATTACACACTTGAATTTACCATTTAATCCATAATTGTATATAATAAACATGATTAATTGTAATAAAAATCTTATTAAGGAGACGTGTGAGGCATCATAAATATCTGCAAATAACATTGAAAAAATAATTAGAGTTAAATAATGCCAAAATATCTCAAAGACATTATTTTATAAAAAGGTTACCAATTAATTCTACGTCGTAGTTGTGGCTGAACAGTGGCTCTAAGAAGCCCTCAATGATCCCAATTTCATCTCTCTTACGGTACATATATACGCAGTGGTTCGCTCTTCTAGAACTCTCCTACACTTCTGCTTGGACCTGCACCTGCGTTGTTCTACCTCGTAATATTGTCTACAAATGTTTGTTCTAACACATAATGTGGAATCAACCAGTTCCTCATATCTTCATCCATCGCCCCATTATGTTGTTCCTGTACGAAATTGTGGATGGCTACACACGTGTACACTAGCCGGACTTGCTTATCAAAATCATACGAAGGCATTGCTTCCAATATCTCCATCTGTTTTTTTAAACGCCAAATAGTCTCTCAACCACACTCCGAAGCGATGCATGTAAAAAGTTAAAAATTTCATTTCGGCCATCCGCAGGTCATTTGACAAACTCAGGCAGATGGTACCTATCACCTTTCCCTTCATATGGCCCCAGGAATCCCCTCTTGTTTGCATAACCTGCATCTACTAGGTAGTACTTGCCGATAGGTGAAAGCTTAAATACTTGATTCGGATTTTCTAGTGCTTCATTTAAGATCTTGGCATCATGGGTAGATCCCTCCCACCCCACCACGACGTGAGTGAACTACCACAACCATGACATTTTGCGTACACTTGCCCGACTTTCCCCTAAACGTTAGTTGTTCTTTGGCTGACGGCTTTGCCGATATATAGGTTCCATCAATGACACCCACACAGTCTTTAAAACAAGGATGATACATTTTGTTTAAAGCAATGTGTGCAGGTTCCATCTCAAGTAGGACCATCACACATATACGACTCTGAAACCAAGTACCCAACGTACTAAGGACATTGTTCACGTGCCGATGTATTCTCTCTTTCGAAGTGCCCGAACTGATGTCCTAAAATTCGTATCTTCTGCGAATGACTTAACATTACTAAGAAGATCATTAGTTGTTTTTCTACTAATACGCTTGTAGTATCTGAGAGGCCTTGCTGACGAGCTTGCTTGCAAAATTCAATAAAAAGGGCTCGATTCATCTATCACATATCACGGCAAGGTTGGTCTGAAGTGACTTCGTACAACATATCATGTACAACCCTCTCACCTTTGTGCCGGTCTGGATGAACTATAGCTAAAGGTCATGGAATTTGATCCTTGATTGTGGTGTCTATACGCATATCCATGAGGAGATAAGCCCAACATCCAAATTGAAGTGCATCCAGCTGAAAGGCCGCTTGGGGCGTGAAAATGAGGCCCCTCCAAGGTGAAAAATCTGTCCATCCACCTTGGATGGGCCGATATTTTGTTTGGGCATGAAAATTGCAATAGGTGGATAGTGGATGGGTTATGGGTGCCAAGACAAAAAAATCCCAGCATATCCACTAACCAGCTGGATACACTTCACTCAGGATGTTGGACTTATCTCCTCCAGGGTTTCAGATAGGGCGACGGCGACGGCGACAAGAGGAAAAGTTGAGCGACCTTGCTTGTCGGAGACGAGGCCTTCCTTGGGCTACAGATTCACCACCATGAACTAATTCTTGGAGGCCGGCGAGGCGAGGTGACCACAGATCCGGCGACGTCACCGTCGACATGTCATTCCGGAAGGTTTCATCGAGGTGAGTATACAGACACCACAATCGATGATCAAATTTCACGACCCTTAGCTATAGTTCATCCAGACCAACATAAGGGTGAGAGGGTTGTACATGACATGTACGGAGTCACCTCAGACCAATCTTGCCGTGATATGTGTCAGATGAATCAAGCCCCTTTAATTAAATTTTGCAAACAAGCTCGTCAGCAAGGCCTCTTAGATACTATAAGCGTATTAGTAGAAAAACAACTAATGATCTTCTTAATAATGTTAAGTCATTCGCAGGGGATACGAATTTTAGGACATCAATTCGGGCACTCCAAAGAGACAATACATCAGCATGTGAACAACGTCCTTAGTACGTTGGATACTTGATTTCAGAGTCGTATATGTATAATGGTCCTACTTAAGATGGAACCTGCACACATTGCTTTAAACAAAATGTATCATCATTTTTTTAAAAACTGTGTGGGTGTCATTGATGGAACCCATATATCGGCAAAGCCGTCAGCTAAAGAACAACCAACGTTTAGGGGAAAGTCGGGCAAGTGTACGTAAAATGTCATGGTTGTGGTAGACTTTAGTATGCGTTTCACTCACGTCGTGGCAGGTTGGGAGAGATCTGCCCATGATGCCAAGATCCTAAACGAAGCATTAGAATATCCGAATCAAATATTTAAGCTTCCACCTATCAGTAAGTACTACTTAGTAGATGTAGGTTATGCAAACAAGAGGGGATTTCTGAGGCCATATAAAAGGAAAGAGGATAGGTACCATCTGCCTGAGTTTGTCGGATGACCTGCAGATGGCCGAAACAAAATGTACAACTTTTTACATGCATCATTTCGGAATGTGGTTGAGAGAACATTTGGCGTTTTGAAAAACAAATGGAAATACTGAAAGCAATGCCTTCATATGATTTTGATAAGCAAGTCCGGCTAGTGTACGCATTTGTAGCCATCCACAATTTCATACAGGAACAACATAACGAGGCGATAGATGAAGATATAAGGGATTGGTTGATTCTACATTATGAGCCAGAACAAGCATTTGCAGATGAGATTATAAGGCAGCACAACGCATGTATAGCAGAAGCATAGGAGAGAGCTCTAGAAAAGCGAACCACTGCGTATATATGCACCACAAAAGAAATGAAATCTGTGATGCAATTGGTGATCATTGGGGGCTTCCTAGAGCCACTGTTCAGCCACAACCACAACCACGACGTAGAAAGAATTGATAACTTTTTTATACCATAATGTCTTTGAGATATTTTGGCATTATTTGACTCTAATTATTTTTCCAATGTTATTTGCAGATATTTATGACGCCTCACACGTCGCAAGACAATCTTTCCTTGATAAGATTTTCATTACTATTAATCATGTTTATCATATGTAATTAAGGATTAAATGGTAAATTCAAGTGTGTAATAAAAATTTTCTACGTGGATTGTTTATTCAAGCCCCAAACGTCCCCTTCAATCCACTTGGATTTTTTTTCACGCCCCAAACGTTATTTCAGGGCATCCAGCATCGTCCACGTGATTTTTATTTTCACGCCCAAAACTTCAATAACATCCACCATCCACATCCACTAATCACCCTGAATAATCCACATCATCCACTACACCCACATCCATATCCACATTCCAATTTTCACGCCCCAAACGGCCCCTAAA
This sequence comes from Houttuynia cordata, assembly GCA_039654745.1. Lineage (NCBI taxonomy): Eukaryota > Viridiplantae > Streptophyta > Magnoliopsida > Piperales > Saururaceae > Houttuynia > Houttuynia cordata. The sequence goes on along the minus strand of CM077505.1, from coordinate 37,413,666 downwards.
ACATGCGCCTGCGTGTTTCAACTGGTGAGTGGATATGCTGGGATTTTTTTGTCTTGGCACCCATAACCCATCCACCATCCACCTTTTGCAATTTTCCTGCCCCAAATGAAATTTCAGCCCATCCAGGGTGGATGGACAAATTTTTCACTTTGGATGGGCCTCATTTTCACGCCCCAAACGGCCCCTCAGTAACTTAGGGGAGGTTGGCAATGGACATTGTCATAGGATTTGTTTGGATTTGTGGAGATATGTATTTGGTAACACCTAGTTTTAATTTCCTAAGAAGCAGAATGTATCACAAAGCAAGAATTGTCACCACAAATTCTCAACAATCTGCCTCAAAATCTGTTGCTGTGGAAAAAATAGAAAAATCAGCTTTGTGAGGACAATCTACCTGAGGAGATGATCCATGAAACTACGAAATTTTGGATTCCAGATTTCAAGGCCCACAAGATGGCATTGACATTGCTATCATTCAGGGGCCTTGGATTGCCAACAATCCAAAGCGACAAATCCGTTACCACATGCCACCTTAATTTATTTGCATGTGATATGATAAGTTTATTATACATAGAAATTAATCACTTTGCTCAATTTGGCATAAGAAACAGAGATCTCGGCCAATGTAGAAGTAGATGGATTAATATAAGTTATATAACCGTTTTGCTGCCTCAAATTGTTATCCTTCCAGTCCCTCTTCAGCCAACTTCAACCTCCTCAAATTTTCTTTCTCAAATTCATCTTCTTCTATCACAACTTAAATATCTTCTCATTTTTATATCTTATTATTATTTCTAAAACTCTCTCATGAAGTCAACACAATTGGAAAGGCATGTCATGAAGATGATGTTAAACTTTCATCTCATTGTCTCCCCTCTTTAGAGGGTTCCAGAGGAAGAGCATATGAAGTAAAACTATGTTCCTATGCATAAATATTGTAACATCATTTTGATGATGTGTCATATATTGCATAGAATCCATGTCGATAACTGGGATAAGGTAAATGATGATGTGTCATATATGGTATAGAATCCATGTCAGCAAAACCCAGATAACTGGGGATAAGGTGTATGCTGATGTTAATGATTACTGCAATTCTCTCCCTTCTTTAAATTAATCATTCCGCACATAGATATAGTGATAACAGTAAGAAGCCATTTGTAAATAGCACAGCAGTTATCATCATCATCATCATCATCATCATCATCATACGCCTTATCCCAGCTATTTGGGGTCGACGGCATGGACTATATACCGCATTTGACTCTTATCGGAATCAAAATGGTACAAAATCCATACAAAGAAACACAGTGGCAAGTTTTTACGCCGGATGCCCTTCCTGATGCAACCCTCCGAAGAGGGGACAATGATAAGAAAGATTGAACATCATCGTATTCATCATACACCTTTCCAAATATGTGGATTGGCTTCATGACATGATGGTTGCACATGAAATATTAATATAGCCATCTTCCATCACAAAGCTGATAACAATGAAAACCAGTCTGCTTTTACATGAGAGCATGGCTTAACAGCAGTTATCACTTTAATTCTATTTTTAAAAAATGTACCAATTAAAATTAAATTTCGAAGCTTTTCAAACAGAATAATCGCCGTAGCAAATCAAAGTTCAATTGAACAAGCAAAAGCAATAAGCAAATATGCTATCGTAGCAGGTCAAGGAAACCAACATACCATTCCTCTTTGCTTCCCGTCTTTGGAAATTGTAGAAATTTGAAGCAATTTTCTCTTTCTTTTTTGATAATTTATCCATTACAGCAGCCTGAGACACAGAACCAACAGAAATTCCACTTTCCAAGTCTGTTGACTTCTTCCCTCCTTTATGGTGGCCTACAACAGTCCATCCACCTTCAGCAGCTTCATCTTCTCTCGCCTTCCTCGCCTTGAATATGTATGTGCAGCGTTTAATGCACAATTAGTAGACTACAACAACTGGAGAGTAAAGAGAAGGAATGAAACATGTTCTTATATGATTGTACCTGTTCTTCTTTTTCATCATAGGCAGTTATGAAGTCATCAATCCTTTCCTGAAGTATCTTCAGGCCTGGTCTGTGCTGATGATATTCAGTAAGCCACTCTATTGTAAAAAAAAATTAGTCAGAAATAAAAATTTCTTTACAAAGAAGTATTTGGTAATGAAAGAACAAAACTGTGTGCCCTATATGAGAGTTATAAAGCACGTGACTCACAATGAAACAAAAGACAGGGACGTCTATGATCATATAGTTAAAAAAGAAAATTTTCATACTATTCATTCCTCTGCAGCAGTCCTCATCCTCATCCCCTGAAGATATTTGATACACATCATAATCCATGGTTTCAGCTCTATTTTCCGCTGCCTCCTTTTGAAGTTGTGATTGCCCTTTTTTACCCTTTTTAGCCCTTTTAGACTTGGTTTCATCGTCACGTCCCATGTTACCCACCACACCATTTTTCTGTTTTTGCATTTTCAAAAGGCCTGAATTTTTAACCTTGCCGCTGTCCAGCATTTCAGCATCTGAAGAGTCAGCATTTAGTTACTACATAGAAAGAAAATAATCACAAAGGAGAAAATGTTATTAGAAGACTGACGTTTGACTCAACATTTGTGTTTCCAGATAAAATGGCCTAAAATTCAGGAGCGACTGGAGATTTCTGAAGACAAGTATCCACAGCTCACTTATTCAGCTGTGTTTCTTGATCAACATAATGAAGAAAAGCCCCTTAACCCTATCATCCACCTAAGCATGCTAGACAGGGATTCGACTTATGCTATGCACATTATAAAAACCAGAACTTTGTCTGATGATGTGAATCAGTATCTTAACACACTCATATTTTCCAAAAATAATTCACCCTGTAGAATTTGCACCTTTATTTTTTTTATGGAAACGAGTATAACCCAAGATGGTTGTTTAAGAAAGAAAACTATATTAGTATGCAACAGAACAATCACTTGATAATATCTTCTTTTGTAAAGCATCATTTTAATCGAATGCGTACAACATATGCATGCCATATAAAAAATCCGATGGACAGAGATATTTGATGCTTTCAGTAAGAGAAAGAAAATGGTACTTCCTTTTAAATCTCTATACCCAATTATCTTCAAGAGCTCAAATTATTCAACCTCATAGTAGAGACTTCTACCGAAACCATAGAATTAAAAAAAATCCACAATGCCCCAAAAATGTCATTTCCAAGCTTGAGACTAACGTGCTTTTCACGAGAAGAATACAGTTGAGGCCAAAAAAATGGCCTGGATGTACTTATTTCCACTAGCCAATCCAACTAAAGTTTTCCTATGGTGCAGCAGCCAATACGCACCCGCAAAACAAAACCGAAATTTCCTCCCAATTTACTAACTGAGGCAGACCATGAGATTTACAATTTATGCAAATAGATAATATTTACACCCAATTTTTTAGAATGTCCAATATTAGAAGCGTAGCAGGTCTATCTTTCCTAACATCTACCCAAGATCCAATTCTCTAAGGTGAATAAAGATGCATGATTAACAAGCTAGCAAAGCTACAAAAGCCGTCTTGTGGGGAAGTATTAGTTAAAAGAAATATAATAGGAGTAATAAAGATACATGAGAAAAATATAATAGGAGTACTAAAGATGAATGACATATGAAATTTTCTCATAGTTTTTTTTAAAACTAATTATTTTTAAAGTAATATAAGAATAACACTACAATGAATATTGTAATGGGCTCAACTTTTAGTACCTCTGTGGCCTCAACAACCTACACATAAATAATCAGTTGCAAAGACGCAGGTGACCTTTTTTTACCTTGACCACCAAATCATGGCACAGATCAACTTCAAAAGTCCATATTGCATTGGGATAAACCCACTTTAAGGCACCAATGCCCATATAAACTCTAGTCATATCTTCCAAGATACCCATTCACTTTATTATCCGTAAATTGCACAACTAGATAAAAAACAAGGAAAAAGGACCACTGCAAACCTTGTTCTAGTTCATTTGAACGTTTGTCCTTGAAGTATGACTGACCTGAAATTGAAGCGCTAGCATCAAGTTCACTACTCTTTCCCTGCCCCTTTGAGTTTTTCTGCACCAAGACGTTGTCTTGCTTTAATAACTCTCCTTTGTGAGATTTCTTCTCTACAACAGAAGACAGCATAAGAACATGCTTTTAATCTCAAAACGGACTTAGAGTACACATCATAACCTTATGCATTCCATGCACGATAGTCATCTTATCTAAAGGTAGTTTTGCCATTTTCTCTTCGGTTCTAACCAGAAAATAGGAACCTAGTACTCATTAGGCCATTCTTGTTTATTTATGGTATTTTACAAATTTGGCTTTAATTAACAGATAGGCTGTGCTTGGGTCTAAAAGTAGTTTTGCCATTTTCTCTCTCGCTAATGTCTCTTTCATCTTCCTTCTCACTACACCCTAATTATTTCCCCTTTTTCTACTTCATACCTAAAACTCTGACGGACCTTACTCTTATGATTCTTCTGACGTTAAAATGCTTCTCTTGATTCAAGAATGTTGGATCTCATAAACTATCTCATACTGGTAATAAGAAATTTACCTTAAAATTTGGCCAAAAATTATATTAATGTAAATCCCGAATATATGACATAATATCCTTGATAAAAACAGTGTCTCAAAACTGGGAATAGATAGAAAAATACTTACTTTTTTTCCTCATTGGGTTGTCCCCTCGCATTTGATCCTCACGAATACCAACAGGATGGCTCTTGTCATTTAGTTTCCTTTTCTTCAATTTCCGATCAGCTTTGCCACTATTTTTCTTCCTCAACCTCATGTCTATACTATCAAAAATACGAAAAAGAGGTATAAGAAAAAAGGAAGACAGGAAGAGTGGGAGAGAGAGGATCATCTACAAGTCACATTATAAATTAAATAAGAATTGAAAATCCTTTCGAGTGACGATTAGCCATGAAGCTCACACAAAGAAACGTTATTTGCTCTAAATGTCAGCATAAAGAAGTTTATGAGGTCTTTCTATTTGCAAGCCCCATAAAGTTCAAAGATGAAACCAAAGATCAATAAAAGACCATGAGAAAGGGCACCATTAGCACCATCAAATTTGCTTTTATCCTTGAATATGAGCCGATTCCATCTGGCTCAGTGAATTTCAGCTTTCTCTGCTACCAACTAGATGGATCTATTGTGACCTAGGAAGCATGGATACGAATATGGCGACACGATACGGACACGGGGATATGGCATTTTCCAAAAAAGTAGGATACGACACGGTTAATAAAAAATTATTTATATAAATTTTAAATGTATTTTTGGTATTGTATTACCATATTTTTTCCTCCTAAACCTTGTGAAAATTACAACTACAAACTTAAAATTATTTTTACTAAAAATTATTTTTTGTTCATTATTTCTACACAAAAAAACAGTGTGTTTGCCAGGACTTGAACCTATCACTACTGTTTGAAAAACATTTATTTTAATCATTAGACTACAGATGCCTTTCCTATTAATTGAGGTACGAGAAAAAATTATATATTTTATTTAAGATATGGCAGGACATGCATACAGCCGTGTCACTCCTGTAGATATCGGATACGGATACACGGATACGGCAGCAATTTTTCCGTATATGTGCTTCCTAGATTGTGACCCACACGAATCCCACCATTAGTAAGCTTCATGGTCACTTTAGTTATCTTAAGCCCAGAAGATAGTTTCCCACATTATATGCGGAGTTACTTATGTTTTGCTTTAGTTTCAGCCATTTATTGATAACTAATTACTTATTCCTAGAAAATTTAGACTTCCACAATTTTGAATTACTTAAATTTTTTGGCTAATGTGTATTCTCAAAATCAGAGAGTAAATTACTAATAACTTACATTGCATTCTTAATCCACAGAAATGACTAACAATGGACTCTAAATCTAGCAAATCTAGCATTTTTAATCTTCATCCTATTAGGGTGTTATATGGGCCCACTTCCTTACCTCTGGAAATAGGGGTCACGCCATTGTTTGAGGAATTAAACTGTTGATTATTTACCAAGAGCAGAGTTCCACTTCTCCTTTGCCTATCCTCTTGTTCACTCTATTTGTCGTCTCTTTCGTACAACATCACCCTACCTAAAACCCTAATTTGTTCCCCTTATTGTCCATATTTCTCGCCCTCTGACCGTCCTTTATCCCCTACTTAATATCTTCCCTATTAGCTGCAGACTGCTAGGTTCACTCCAGGATTAAATCTCACGAGGTTGGGTGGACAACACCTACACGTCAATTGGAAACGAATTTGTGGGCCCATAACTCAAATGCCTTTTAGACACCCCTTGAAACCTGTCATATCCTACTTCCACTGGCCCCAGAATGAAATGTTCCCAAGAATATGAGACCAAACAATGCGGCTCCTCTATTTTATAGTCTTCATTTGCACGAGTTCCATGAAGTAACGCTTCGAGCAAAGTCATCCTGTAATAGAATTTTTCAAACTTGACCCGAGAGTTGAACAAAAGAGTTGTCTAATACAATTTTTTTTTACTTGACCAATACAAAAATATAGTCTTATGCTACATCTACATAACTACATCTCAAGAAGTATGGTTATCAGTCTTGGAATTTAGAATTGGCATGCCATGAAACTAACATACGAAATATTACATACCTTCCATTCTTCCTGGAATAATTTGGGCACAAGAATTGATCACCAATCAACTTGAGGCACAGAAGATCTCTCCCTTTATGCTACCTTTCTTCTATACCCAGTAAGTTTTTTTTCACTTTGTTTATCTGCAAAACAACAGTAACAAAGAGAATTACCAACTGAAAACAAACCCAACCTCTTCCTCTGTTATCCTCTGCAGAAAACTTTCCAAAATTTCTTTCATAGGTAACTACCAAATTTTCTCTTCTATATATAATGACATGTTTTACATTAATCGAAAAGCAGAGTTTATAAAAAAAAAAAAGACAAATAACATCCCTTAAACAAGCTAGAGTGAAAGCTGAAATAACAAAACTTAAATTGATACCCAAATCCGAATATCAAAGTAGGTGTACACACACTGTCAAAACAGTCATCAGATACATATAACAGATGTTTAGAACAGAAAGAAAAGGGAACTGAAGTCTCAGAAAAACTGTTTCCTCTGCTTCGCAACACAAAGATACAATTTTTTACACTAACCATGAAGCAGAAACAGCAATAATCTAAAAGCATAAACTGCTCCCTCCGTCCAATGAAGCCCTTCTGTATTTGAAAATGAGTTAAATTTATTGGGATCTAAGGCTTGTATAAACTAACAGACTCCCCCCCTCCCCTTCTGTGTTTTTGGTCGTGAGGCAAAATCAGCCATTTATTGATGGACGCGTGCTTTTTCAAATGCAGTCAGGCTTCATTGGACAGAGGGAGTGCCACTTCTAACACTAACAAAGAAGAAAGAAACGTCAACAATCTAAAAAAACTATACTACCATACAATCATCCAAATTTTTCGCCCAATGGAAGAATTACGTCCTTCGTATCAATAAAAAATAGAACTTTGCAGTCAAGAACACCTGAGAAGTACTAATGCAAGTAGAAACAAGCAATTTACAGATCATATGAAGCGAACAACTTCATCCGGTTCAACGTACTTTTTACTCACCCGAGATGAGTCGAAGGTGCCACGGCGCCTGTCCGAGGGAGGAGTGAGAAGAGGAAGGCTTCGGCGGCGCCCGCGGCCAGGAGGGCGGCGGAGGAGAGGGGGGAGGGGAGCTGGTTAGGGCTAACGGGAATCTGACGGTGCTCGTGTCCGGGATTGGAATGTTACATCACCGGTTCTGATTCGAGTCCGAGTTAGGATGGTTTGGGTCAGTCTTGTAGTGGTCCCAACCCAAAACCAGGGTCCAAAACCGCATTTTTGAAAAGGGAAAAGGTAGTCTCCGGTTGACGACTAGAGAGAGCTTCTCTCCTGTAACACCCGAAAAATTAGTAAGTATTTAAAACCCAAATTTGACCCTCTTAATGTTTGATTTGGTCGTGTTTTGCCTTGAAAAAATTAAAGTTGGTGAGAAGAGCTTTCCAACGCCACCTATTATGCACGATTTGGAGTTCGGAGTAAAAAGATATGAGAAATTGAATTTTGATTGAACGTGACTGCGATCGATCGCCATAAGAACCAATCGATCGGCAAGCTGAACCGATCGACGCCTTATCAAAATGATCGATCGTAGTTACTGTGATTTGTGAATATTTTGTTTCGCGTAAAGCGATCGATCGGCAATAATGGCGATCGATCGGCTGTAACGCGATAGTGTAAAACAACGCATAAGACGATCGATCGCCGTATAGCCGATCGATCGCCGGTTGCGGTTTTGCGATTTCTAGCATGTTTTTGGGGTGGATTTGCTTGGAAAAGATACCAAATCCCAATTGGACTTGTTTGGCATGTCTTTAGAAGGATTGTGAAGCCTTCTCATTGGTTGAAAGTGTCCATGATTTGGAAGATTAGTTTAAGAATGGATTCTCCCCCAACTCTATATAAACACTAGAGAATTAGCTTGTGCTAACCCTAGAACATCCAGAGACCTTTTCCCTTCTCCTTCCCACGTTCACCCATCTTCCTTAAGGCTTCTTCTTGTGGGAGTTTGCAAGAGCTTGGAGCGGGAGCGTTGGAGGAAGCGGAGGAGACAAGCAACGCGTAGAGAGGCAAAATCCTTGGTGAATTAAGTAGGATGGTTTTTCCCTCTTCTCTCTTCTGATTTTATACTTTTGGCAAGTGTTTTGATTCAGCACCTTAGTTATTGTTTGGGTTCTTGTGAGATGAATGTATTATATCCCTATTTCTATGCGTAGTGCTTCATAAATCGTATATGCATTTATGTTTCACTTCTAGATGGGAATTCGCATCTAAAGTCTAATGCTTTATTAATTTTCCAGAGACTAGAAGTTCTGATATTGTTTGGTTGATGATGATCCACGTTGAATTTGTGACTGTAAGGTGTGTCTTACATTAATTGTCTTATTTGGGGTGTATTAATGATTACAAACTATATTATATATAGAAGAACACAAGAAAGGAGTGAACTTTAGTAATTCCAGATAATCCTAGGTTCTGTAATTGGTCTAAGAGGGGAGTATATAGTCTGTTAATGATGTTTTATCATTTATAATGTGTTATCAAGTAAGATAATTAAGTTTAATTAAGAGTCTTAATCTCGGCCAGAACTGTTTCTGTGCTAACAGTCGGTGGTAAATAATTCATAACTAATTCAAATAAAATCGGAAAAATATAAAATCAGTGGGGTTAGAAACTAGACTCACGAGTAAAAATTTCAGAGGTTAAGTCTTACAATACAGAGCACAGTAGTGATCGAAAGAGGACTATTGTTGTCACGCCCCAAATTTCCAACCCCGAAATACACGGAAGCGATAATCCAATAAAGGTGATACGGCAGAAGATCTGGGACGGACCGAATACTCGGATCATCATATACCCATTTGCATACATGGGTTTCACCGGATCGTCATGACTAAACAAATATTCACGTACATGAGATATAAAATAACTAAATAAAAGGACAAATGTCTTATTACAATAATTTAGGGGTTCTCATAAAAGCAAATAGATAAATAGCGCACAGGCCACAAATAAACTAATAGTCCAAAAACAAACAGAAACAAAATTATTCGCCATCTAATCTTTACGTCCGCAAGATCACCAACCTCCACGCCGATGCGCACTGATCACTTCTCTTCCGTCTTAATCCCTGCATCAGAAGATGCGTGAGTATTTCAGAGGAAATACTCAGTAGGATACCAGAAAAACTCACAACAGTAGAGGAATTAACAAGACGTGATAAGAAGAGGTCCATCAATGCAAGACTAACTCAAACGAAATCACTTACCTGAAGATGACACCTCACTCGAAATTCACACTGATCGAGGATGAACAAATTAAAATAATCAACATGACTCCAGACTTCCAAGGAGAAAACAACATATCTGCTCCGAACAACCAATGTGTCAGAGAAATCAATTTCTGCTCTCAGCTCTGTCCACTTCCCCTATGGACATCAATACCAGAACATCCTAGAGGTTCTTCAGAGGAACCCGGCCATGCTTCTAGGGATGCTGGCCCCATCGGTGCTTACGGGCACAATGGGCGGAGATTGCAGACCTTCCATAATGTCGTACAATCTAAAGCGCACGCAATTGCCGTCATCGACTGAACTACAGAGGTTCATAAATATCTGAGACCACCTCGGGTCTAGCTATGGCTCGTGAGCATACTATGATCCAATCTAAGAGTGTTCAACGAAACTCTTAGTGGAGAAACAATTTATGTAGAACTGGATCAGTCTAACCCTAATAAGGGTGTTCTCATGAATAGACTCATAAAATCAATTTCAGAAATCAAACTCTCAAAGGAGTACACTGAAATTCTCTACGTTAAGACGGATTGACTCACAAGAGTTAAATCAAGGAACTAATCTGTGCCTAAGCACGGGTTGACTCGAAACAGCAGCTCTTTAGCAGAGACGCGTCCAATACCTTCACCTTGCATTATTCCAATCAAGACCATCCCCGGTTCTCAAGACTCTGACAATGACGTATCTCATATAACTTAGTGGTAGGGTTTAAGAGGATAAACCATAACCTTAAACCAAGGCTCGAAGGGGAGGAGAGGTACGGTGTTAGGAACCGTACGAGAAGACTCGGTGACCAAGACGCTTGTAATAATTTAAATTACCCATTACACAATACTAACACCATATAACTTTGGGTTTTTAATTAGTAATACCCTCCATGTGTTACATATATTATATGGTTTAACATTGCGTATAACTTATGCTATGGGAATGGACACTGTTATGTACACAACAACCCCATTTCCGGATCTATCACCATCTGTACACAATTTATTTGTCTCTGAAATTTTTATTACAGACAACCCTATGTCTGTAGATTATTACCCAATTTACGGCATAATTTTTTGAATTTTCTGTATTTAGTTATGTATTTTCTAACACAGTCTGTCGATGCAGGATTATTCTTGGCCGAGAGTACTATACCTTGAATTAACCTCATTTCCATCAGTTATTACTTGTTCTAACCCTAATCATGGTCATCTAGACTTAATACAGTACCATTTAAGGCATTTACCAACTTCTGATCACTTTCTTAATTAGGCATTAAATTGCAAAACAGTTCCTTATTAAACTGTTTTTACCAATTAGCCTTATTAAGCCATTAACCCGCAAACTGGACAGCATTTTCAGGACACTTCGGCTCCTGGTCAGACCTGGTAATTGGGGCCTACTAGTTCCACTAGTCCTGACCCATAAGGCTCATACTTTCAGTTTATAAATCTTCTTAATTATCTCCTTTAAAGAGACCGATTTGATATACTCAATCAATTTAAGTGTATACTGCTTAGTGTGGACAGCTTTTACAGGACACCTAACCAGACCACTCAAAACTCTAATTTGACCTACTGGAACGTACAAAACCAGTAAGCCTAACACATAAAGCTGGCTGCTTTTTAGGGTAAACATTGAATTAAGATGTCTTTCTGCAATTGCTTTATGTCATGACATAGTATATTACCAAATTCGTTGATAACAATATGGTATTGGACAACTTTACGAAAACAGACCCTTAAGTCACTTGAAACAGAGAACGACATGCATTAATGGACAGAAAATGCATGGAAAAAGGGTAGCAAAAGAGTAGCATACAAAGGGATGTCTCGATTGGATCATGCATGGGATGATTACAATAGGAATCAATCGGTGCGCATCATATTATAAGCCAATCATACAACACAAGACAACTAATTCCAGATAGCAAAGATCAGCAATATAACCTATACCTAAGAGCGCGAAACCATATGAAAAGCTCATGAATATTGACATAAACATGTGTGAGAAAAAGAGCATCTTACTTTGTCAAACCGATGCTAGTTGTACGTCACCCGGTTTGCACTAAATCTCGCTGCTTCGCGAACTCCACACGAACCAAAATACCACTTTTGCATGCACAACGATGAGAGGATCACTGCTGGTTGGAAGAGGAGGGGAAGGATGTGATAGTGGAGAAGGGAATCACCAAAGGGGAAGAAAATCAGCTGGTTCCAAAAAGGGTGGTCGATCCTCTCTTGTATGGTTTAAATAGACCATGCCTTGTGATCCCCACCGTCCACCTTCACCTCATCCAAGGGCTATGGATTGCTCCAGCCCATCCAACACAGTCAGGACGTGATCCCCCCAAACTGAATATTCAGTTTTGATCCCAATAAAGTAGGGATTTATCTCAACTTACTTAGTTATCAAATCCTTTCCCAATTAGGTGTCGATTCAAAAAGATTGAGTCAAACTCCAACTTGGCGCCATCCATAAACAAGGAAGGCCAAGTCAGCCTTCCTAGGGCGTCCCAAATTGTCTCTCAAAGATTGTCCCAATTTGGCTAATTAAATATCTAGTTATAAGAGAAAAATAATCTTATACAATTTAGGGTTTTGGAAACCCAATCAATCTTCACATTTAGATCCCTTTAAACAGGGCAAGTCAGGCATGACACGCCTCTAAGAAATCCCCCAAAATCAGCCCAAGAAGTTTCCCAATGGAATTGCCTCAGGAAACGCAAAACCACCGGCGATCGATCGATCCGTATACGCGATCGATCGTCCTGCGATCGATGCCTTACAAAAGCGATCGATCGTCTCCCGATCGATGCCATATGAACGCGATCGATCGGTCTGACGGAAAAAATTTTAAATTTTTTTCAATGTTAAAGAGATTTTCTAGAATGCAAAATTATTCTCTTTGAGCAATAAAATTTACTTTATTAATATAAAATTTACAGTCGCTACAGTTGTGCAGGAGGCAGTGATCTGAATCTGAGAGAAAATACTAAGTATACAAATAACATCATGTAAGATGATATAATAATGATTAATATGTCAATACCAGTAATCGAACTATGTACTTATGGAATATCACAGTAAGAATTGGGCTAGAAGTAATCTAATTAGGAGGAATAATCCTTTGAGCAAGTGATTCATAACTATCTATTTTAAAAGCGTTGATGTCGGTTTAATATTCTACTTGGAATTCAAATCATCTAAGATTCTTTGATTTCTTATCTCTGATATTTGTATTATAAAACTCTAATGCGTATAAGGAATTCCTATTTAGGGCTGAGCATGAAAGGTATGTATTGATTGTATGTTACTCCTTGGGTGAGTTGTTATTATTCGAAGTGTTTGGGTTGTCTTGTTATTCTATGTTACTCCAATGAGTGAGTTATGTGTTGACCAAATACTTTGACACTTCTATCTATACTCCATAAGAGAGTCTATTCTGGTAAGAGATACCTTATGATCTTAGAGTATTGTGACCTATATTCCTTTGAGAAATTGCTCATATTGATTACATGATTATTTTCTTCTACTGGAGACATCGCGAGATTCTCCCCATGGTGGTTTCATAGTATGCTCAATTAAGCCATTGCTAGATCTTGCGAGGTCACTTATATTTATGAAATTGCGATTCCATACTGCCCGAAGGGAGGCACTATGCATACGTTAGATTGTGAACATTACGGAAGGTCCTCAGTCTCCGCCCATCGTGTCCGTAAGCACTGGTGGGGCCAGCATCCTAGACGCATGGCAGGGTTCCAAAGAGAGGACCTCTAGGGTGGTTCTGGTATATTATTTTAGTCACTTGCGAGCGACCAGGTTAGCGAGCAGAAATTGTAACTCCTTTCACTTTAGATGTCTGGAGCCTTTGTTATGATGTTATTCTCTCCTTACACATATGTTTGTTCGGAGCCCTTTTGATGTTTTCCTATACTTGCGAGTTGGAATTGTTGTTGACTAACCTTGCAGGTGTATAGACCTCGGTTCAGTTTAGATGTTGTGAGATGTTCACCATTCTTTGTTATTCTTATTCTCTTTATACTGCTTGTTTTCATTCAGTGGGTTTTTTTCATCCTACTGAGTGTTTCTATGAAATACTCATGCATCCTCTGATGCAGGCGCAATTGAAAAGTGAGATCAGGAAGTGCAGTAGTGGAATGGCGGATTCAAGGCGCCGAGAAGAGTTTAAAGATTATTTAGTTATTTGTTTTTGCTTTTATTGATGCTTATGACATTATTGGCAATTGTGTGCTATAGACTTATAGGTTTATTTTATTTGACTTTCTTAAATGGATTATTATTAAGTAAATTCATTTCATAGTATTCATTGATGTCTATTATTGTATTACACTGATTGCGGGCATAATCAGTTACACGTCCTTTTGAGATGATTGTAATCGATTGGAAAATCGACTGTTCGGTTCGTGTGCCCGGGATCTCTACCTCGAGTTGTATCTCTTTTGTTGGCTTCCGCACTCCGATCGGGGTATTGGATTTTGGGGCGTGACACTCCGGTCGACTGCTTTAATAAAAACCCGTCCCTTACCCCCTCCCCTCCCCTCCCCCAATACCCTTACCCACTCCCCTCCCCAACCTCTCCCTCGTCGCCGCCGCTCACCCTCCTCCCTCATCGCCCCTCCTCACCCTCTTCCCTCGTCTCCACCACCCATCTCCCTCGTCGCCTCCCCCTATCTCCCTCATCGCCGCCCTAGTTGCCTCCCTCCCTCACTCCTCCCTCGTCGCTGCCACCATTGCCCGCCGAGCAACCTCCTCCAAAGAGAAGTTGTCCAAAGGTATGATTTTTAATCCTCTAGTTGAAAGCTACAATTTTTTGAAGAACATAAAAATTATATTTTTGTATCATCTTTAGCCATGGCAGTAGGAAGGTTTATAATGACTGTTATTTTAGAGTAGATTTGAGGCAATGCTATCATGTTTCACTACTACTTGATCTGTGGGTATCACTTATTATGGTGATTAGAACACGCATCAGGGCCAGTTCTATTTGTTACTCTATCCCTTTTTCACATATATACAAGGACAAATTATCCATCTCTTTGCTGCATCTACAATTAGAAGCATGACGATGGACATATGTGATTGTTGCTTTTGGCTATCATGCATGTTTTCTTTGTGTGCTTTGATTTTTTTGGGGGGTGCCTTCTTTCGTCAGGTAAAAACGGGAATTACAAAATGACTAGCATCTGAAGAAATTGAAAAATTACAGTCTCCAACGAGACTTGATGAAAGGAAATTCATGTGAGAGCTCAAGAAGATTCACATTAGCAATAGCTAAAACGAAATATCATATATAAAAATGAACAACTGAAAAAGAATTACATTAAAACGAATATCTGTTGAGGAACAATCAACAACGTATAGTAAAAAGAGAAATGATAGAGAAGAAATTGATTGTTGCACTTAGCTGCTGGAGTTCACGTTATTATCTTATAAGTAATCACATATTCACACTAAAATCTCTTCTGATCAAACAGGTAAGGCCCAAGTTCATAGACTTCTTCATATCCTTTCCACCTAAAGCAGAAGGCAATTTTTTTTATACAAAGCATAAGGCAGTTGCTAACAAGTAACTTATAATGGAAAAAAAGTAACTTATAAACTGTGAACTACTTCATCAGAGAATACTTAAACCAAGTAATGCTTAGCTTTGCGTGCAACCTCTTTGTCTTCAGTCAAATTTTTAGAAGTGAAACCTTCCTCCAAAACCCAAATTACAATACTATGTTTTAGCACAATAGTTTTCTTCCTAGCCCACTTATATTTTTCTGGATCACCGAAGAGAACTCCCCAAAGCCCCTTGTTTGGTTTTTGAACTCCTAACATGGATGCGTATACTTGATTTTGTTTGTAAATGGTAGGAAATTCAGTTTTACTAAGTTTATGCTGATGTTAATATTTGTTGTTGCAGCCTGAGAGAAAGGTAATTTTCCTTTCTAGAGAGTAGATACAAGGTGGAGTAAATTAGAGTGTAAGGACAGAGCATGCGATTTAGAGGGTAGCACTCCAAATTTCGGTTGAAGTGGCGGTAAATCAAGTAAACTGAAGATAATAGCTATTGATATAGTGGTCACAACGAGGAGAGATGCTAAGCAATTATGTATTTTTCATGCAGCCTAGACATTTTTTTTGTAGTGTTCAGAAACAAAAGATAAATGAGAATTTGGTAGCAGATTTTGTCAAGAAAATGTCTTGTACAATATTCTTTTTCCATCTTTTGCTCTTCAAGACCCAACAGAACCAAGAAAACTAAAAATATCTGCATTCACGGAAATCCATCATCCTCAAATTATGATGGAGTAAACACTTTTGCGTGGTCCATTGAAAGAGCCTTTTTTTCTTGGTCGAACTTCATATAGAAACTTGGCTTAGTTCATATTTAAGATGCCTTGGAGCACCAATGCTCTTGATTTGTATATCTTAAAATGATGAAGGATGAAAGAGCAGATGAAGAAATGTTTTTCCTGGAACAAATGACGTCAACTTGACTTGACTTAGTCATTTGAGGTTGTCTGTTTTGTTAGTTGCAAACAACAGGCTGAAGGGAGAGAACAATTGTCCGAATTTCAGTTGCAAGTGCAATTGTTCTAAGTTATTTTACTCCCCATGTCATCTCCGAATCATCTATTGGATTTCCTCATCCAACCAGACAAACAAGGACAAATGACAATAGTTAGACGACGGCCTCTAACCATTACAGAAGTCAATTTAGAACCTTCAGGCAGCCTTTTTCTTTTTTGCCTTAGAAAACTTATGGCTGCCGAGAAATATATACACCCGATGGGATCCTTCAACAGTCACAAGAAACTGGGACGAGGTTAGTTTACACAATTGTTGACCTATCACCTTAAAGTTATACTCTGTACATGCTAAAATATAACTGTTGAGAATATTGGAGCAATATGATTCTTAAACTCTTATATTTCATGCACAAACCACCTTTTGACAACATTATTTTATCCCACAAATGAAGTTGCAATCACATAGTAGCAAAATAGTAATTAAACAAATGAGATAGGCTAATTTTACAAGCTGTTCCATTCGAAATCTGGCAACAAAGACATAGCCTACAACTCTGTTTGGTCGATTGGTGAGACATGGAATACAATCTCCCCTCTTTTCTTTGATAAGAGAATTGGTGTTACGTTTGAGGAAGAGACAGTATAAACCCAAATATCCCATCTGTTATATGCCTTCACACATACTTGCTCCTTTAGTTTGTGATCTCCAATTCCTCATTTATAGACAAACAGTGAGCAAACTGAGATAAAAATATCAAAAGCATGACTTCAAATGTTAACAACTTTGATGAACAGAAACCTGTGATTCACTAGAAAGCTCTTCGATATCATCTTCAACCTAAAATATTGATCACGTGACTTAAATTTTTGGGGATAAATGTCACGCCCTAAATTTCCACAACCCCAATATGCGCGGAAGCGATAATCCAACTAAGGTTATAAGGGTAGGAATCTGGGACGGACCGAATACTCAAATCATCACATACCCATTTACATGCTTGGGTCATACTAGATCAATAAGACTTAAACCATATCCGCATACATGAGATAGAATAACAAAATGAAGTCTAATTTAATTATTACATTAATCGACAAGTCTCCACAATTAAAAATAAAATGGCACACAGGGCGCAAGTTCCACAAACATCAACATAACAATAAATTAAAAGTAACTTGTCTTCTGACTTCAGCGCCCAACATCACCAAAAGTAATAGCCGATCACTTCCGTTCCATCTTAATCCCTGTATCAGAGGATACATGAGTATTCCATAGGAAATACTCAGTAGGATACAAGAAACCCATAATGGAATAATAATTCAAATGCAAAAAGATTCAAAGATTTGAAAACAAGTACAAATAGACTTAGGATCGGCAATTAAGCAGTTCGCTTACCAGGAAACCAATCATCATCCGAGACTCTCAAAGGTCAAGGAAGGATAAAATCAACATTTAAGATTCCAAACTTATAGAGAGTAAGGAGATGTCACAAGAGTATCTGCTCCAAACATCCAAAGGATTGGAGATAACAATTTCTGCTCTTAGCTCTGTCCACTTCCCCTATGGACATCAATACCAGAATATCCTAGAGGTTGTACAGAGGAACCCGGCCATGCGTCTAGGGATGCTGGCCCCATCGGTGCTTACGGGCACAATGGGCGGAGATTGCAGACCTTCCATAATGTCATACAATCTAAGGCGCACGCGATTGCCATCATCGGCTGAACTACAGAGGTTCAATAAATCTGAGACCACCATGGGTCTAGCTATGGCTCGTGAGCATACTATGATTCCAACTAAGAGTTCTTATAAATGACTCTTAGCGGAGAAACAATTATTTCAACCGATTGACACTAAATACATCTGAGCCATCTTATTAAGAGGCTTGAAACATGACTTTCTAAATTCGACTCTTCGCAGGAGTGCAAGACCATGTTCGGACATAACTCGAATTGACTCAAAATGAGTGTTCAATATCTTAAAACGATTGAATCTGGGAACTCAACTGTGACCCGACAAAATGACTCATCAACGAGACACGCCACAAGATTCGCCAAAGATCATGCTCTGCCACGTTCACCGTACCTAGCCCTAGAGTAGACAATCCCCGACACTGAAATGATTGAATGACATGCCCATAATAGATCATATCATAGGCATTGTATACAGGTCAAGAAATGAGGCCTCTTGAACAAAGGATCGTTCAAGATAAGAGACACAAATGACGATTAATTACGGACAGATGTTCTCAGCTCTAAGACCCAAAAGTAAACTTTTATAATTACTGTTACAAAGGTCCTAGAGGTCTTATCACATTTAATTAGTGTTTTAAATACTGTCTTAATCCATAATTAATAGTAATATTATGGTTTAGGGTTTTTAGAACAAAAAATAGTGTTATGTCCCAAATAGAACAGTCCAATTCAAACGATCACCACTTCTTGTACAGAGCGAATCAACCTCTGAAATTTTTATTATAAGTAGTCATGGGAGTCTAGTTTACAACTCGATAGACTCCATAATTTTTAGATTTTTGTACAATTAGTTATCATTTTCTGATTAGGGTTCGTTGGTGCAGGACTAGTCCTAGCCGAGGACAATTAACTTAAGTTATATCAATTAACTAGAAATATATACTTGATTAATTCATTAATGACCCTTTCTGACATTATCATAACATTCTTAACAACTTTTACAGAACCCAAATGGTTCCGAAATTTGTTGATTTAATTCATTTTCTACTACAAATCATAACCCGATTAGTGATTCTCTCCACTTAATCCATTGATCATATCATACCAAATGTGCCATGTATTCCCAGACACTGCTATGAACAGGGACGTACTGACATGATGTCAGATCTCATTTGGCATGACAGAGAGAGAATCTTATAAGTTTTGTACTAATTAATTCATTATTTAGCATGGTATGTACTTAGATACATTACTTGATTTGCTAACATGCATTCTAGTATGATAGTCTCATGTAATCACAATTAGGACACCTAAACTCAGACATAAAAACATTCTATCATGCTGGACCCTGACTTTAAGATTACAACTTTTAAATATCAGAGCTTTTATTATGGCTTTTAATTATATTTTAAAGGAGTAACACAAGCGATCATCCCGATAAATGTTTACCTTAGGTTACGGTTACATTTAATCAAACGTAGTGCACAATCATCATTAAAAAGGGACAATAAATTTTAGACAAATATTCAACATCATCATCATGCATTAAAGATTATATCTTTACACAATAGAAAAGGTGGGGATGTCTAACTAGAAGCTAGGACGAGAAGAACTAGGCATGCAACATACCGCATATGATATCTCCCTTAAACAAGGTATGTAACATTATAACATATAACAATGACATCCAATATGAACGTGGTATAAGCCAAATATCAGCAACCATTCACTCATGATCATATAAAAATTAGAGAAAATAAATTGTAGTAAAAGATTATCCTACCTTGTGGAAACCGATACCTAATGCTCGTAAATCGGTTTCTACTCGATCTTGAGACCCTTCTTCTTCGCGAAAGCACCACGAAAACCACCACCGGACACACCACCACCTTGGACGAACAGAGGAGGAGGCTGGCTGCTCTGCCCTCTTGCTGGCACGTCTCCCAAAGCTCACCAAAAAGGGTGCCGCTCTCTCTTATGGAGGGTTTAAATAGAAAAAGCTTAAATCTCTAGGGCAAACCTCTACCGTTGATCAAACTCTCATCCAAGGGACACGATCCACAAGAATAAGGGTGAATCTCTCAGTTAGGGACGTGATCAATCCATCCCAACAGTTACACACCTTGGTTGGTAAGTATCTTTGACCAAATCACTTAGTTACCAAACCGATTTCAAGTAATTATCCTAATTGAAGACATTTATCCCAATTTATTTCCTTGACATATGGCATCCTTCATTCATATGGAAAGGGCCATAATCTCATCCCAATCACGTTCACAATCTCCCAAAAAAAATTTAATTCTTTGCCATAACTAATTCTCCATTTAAATAGATTGTCAATTAGCTATTAATTAGGGTTTTCAAATTTGAAATACTCACCAAGATTTAGATCCGTTGATTAGGACTAATTAGGTAAGACACGTCCTCCAAAGATGTAAATTTTAATATAATACTCGCAAGCGCACGAATCTAATGCAGAATAGTGGCTACGAGGTCGATCCCTCAGAGACTTAATAGGATATTCAACCTAATTCTAGAGTATATAGCAAGCAACAATGAAATGAAAAGTTTTAATTTTTATTTTCTAATCAAGCAATCAGATATTCAATTAACTTAAAACACAGAAATTGGATAAATAAAAGATAAAATAATAAAAATCATGTTTGCTGCTGTCAGTCTGTCTGTAATCCCGTTTTGCTTTCCTCTTTCCTCCACCTTCTGCAACAATCTTTCGATTGCACGCCTCAACCGATCTGATCTTTCTCTCGAATAGAACAGACAGTCCCCTTCTCAGCCAAAGCAAAGCAGCCCCGAAATCAGATCAGTCTTTCCTTTCCACACCCAGCAGTACTTCTTCTCAAATCCACGAACCCAGCAGTTCCTCTCCAAAATAGCACCCCAAACAGTCTCCTTTCTCAGCCCAAATCAGTCTGTCTCCTCTCTCAAGCAAGACAGTCTCCCACGAAATCAGTTCTGCTCTCTCTGCACTGTCTTCCTCTTCTGAACAGAGCCACTCCTCCAATCACTATAGCACAGCCGGCCTGCTGCTTCTCTCTCCCTGCTCCTCTTATGCAACACACAGTACAACTCCGGCCTCCCTTCTCCACAATGTCTTCTCTTATCCCGCCGGTCACCGTCCTCTCCTAACAGACAGAACAGCTTTTTTTTTCCACAACACGCCCGCTTCTACTCTGCCTCTCGACAGCACAATCGCCACCACCCAAAAGCCACCCCCTTTCGAACAGACAGAGCTCCTTCGAACCAACAGAGCTCCTTCGATCCACCACAGCCGGCGACCCTCTTCCACAGACAGACCGCCCCGCTTCCACACACCGATAGCGCCCTACTCCGACCGCCACAGCACGAAGCCGCCTCCCTTCGAACCGCCAGAACCTCTCCCCCAACAGCCAAAAAAATGAGTCCTTTATATGGTCGGCAAGTCAATTTTTTTTCCTTTTCAAATCACCCCTTCCCTTTCTGGTTCATAGCTACAATTGAAGTTTCTCCAACTTCTCGATCCGGTTCTGTTGCACGCAATTTTTCCAAATCAAAACCTTCCAAATGTGTTTCTTTCCTTGTTCTGTTCATGCCGGAATTTTCTCTGTCGCCGTTGCTCCGCCGTCTCAATCTGCCGCCACCGTAGCCTCGCCGCCTCTGTAGCCTCGCCGCCTCTGTAGCTGGAAGCAAGACCCACCGCCCATGGCCGCCGGATTTCCACCACACCCACCGGTGCTCGAACAGAGCCTCCAAGCGAGGCTCTGTTTTCTGTTCCAGGCGCCCGAGCCATCGGGCTCGGGTTCCTTTTGATTTTTTTGATTTTTATTTTCTGACCAGACCGGTGAATCGCTGACCCGGTTCTTTTCTCTTCTTTTTTTTATTATTGGGTTAAAACCCGTCGTACCAACCACGTCCGTCGGATCTTCGATCTCTTCACATGAGCTGATTGACGCGTTCCACATTCGGCGATCTGATTTGGAGCTCTAAAGCCTGCATAAATAAAAATAAATCGTAATTAGATGCATAATAAAACATAAATCTATTAAAACCAATTAATGCATCTAAATAACTCAATTAAGCACGTTTAATTACCAAACTCCTAATTATTCACTTAACACAGATAAACATTAATTATCCTTACTTTAACTAAAAATACGACTAACAAATAGGTAGAAAGGCATATAAAAATGTATATATTTTGCATATATCAAATACCCCCAAACCTACATTTTGCTAGTCCTCGAGCAAAACAAAACAAAGAAATCTAACTAATCCACTTTCGCAGGAAATCGCGATTGCATTTAGCGTATGCAACAAGCCTTTTAAACCCCCAGGTGTCCCTGGCTGGACGAGTGAAGTCTCGTGAGGGTTTGCAGCCATGCTACCCACAAACATGTATTTATGAAATCAACCTATTTAATCTAAGTGTAAAAAGAAATTGAAAATCACTACAAAACAAACAATCCTAATGTCCCTTCGAATGCAAATTGCAATGTTTAAGAAAATCAACCCAATGTACTTGGATTTATAATCAACTGGAATATAGAAGCCCTCAAGTAAGTGGTTTTATTCTACACCTTCATCTTGGAAGTTTCTGCTCAATATGATATAGCATGCTACTTTATATAGTAAAAGTGTAGAACATTGTAGCAATACATTCTAAATCTCTGTTTTATACAGATCCAGTGTGACCCATTAACCAAAGAACATCAGAATCAACACAGTCGTCGTAATCTTTAGGTTCATGATAGCACAGATCTGCACGCCTCCTTCGGGTCCAACATTCTAGATTTGAGAGGATAATACACCACAGACTTTTTTTTTCTTTCGCTAGGACTGTGTAAGGCCTGACTTCAGGATGCTTAGGTTTAGCAATGACTCAGGCCAATGACTCCCAGCCAAATTAGCTTAGGGCATTAGGTTTTAAGAGACCGCTTCGGGCCCGAGCATCAGCCTAAGTTAATCCTATAAAGTCAAGCAGCCCCCTTTTCTTTCATTTTGTTTTCATTTTTTCATTTTTCATTTCGGCATTCATATTTTCAGCAATCTTTATTCCGTCGAGGCTGTATTATACTCTCAACCTATTTCCAGTTCCAATCCCTTGCCATAGCCAAGTAAATGGTCTATCATGATCTTTTAAGCTCAACAGACAACCACATATCATCCAATGACTCTGACTAAAGACATCCCACTGAAAATTAGCATTCAACAAATCTCTAGATGGTATTACTTTATGTAACTAGTGTGTGTGAGTGAATTTTATTAGTTCAAGCACTTGTTCCAAGTGGACTGCAATAGAAAGATATTGCTCAGTTAAGTTCTCTATCCTCCAGTATACTTACTCACACTTCCAATGCAAATTAATCTCTTAAAAATTGAAGTATGCATCATAAAGGGATAAACTATCAAAACCTAAGAAAAATACTAACAAACAACCTAAAACTAAGTAAATTTTTATGTTTTTTTTTTCATTTTTCATTTTTTTTATTTGAAATAATAGAAACCAAAGGAATACTACTTTTCTTTTCTACACCCCCAAACCTAAACGAAACATTGCCCTCAATGTTTACCAAAATAAATATCACAATGATGAGTAAAAGAAAAAGAGTGTAAGGAAAAAAATCACCTGAATGGAGATGCCTCATGGTAGATGTAGAGTATTGAAACACACAAACTACGAACAAGGAGTAAGTACAAAATATGGAAAAAGAAAATACACCCCCAAACCTAGATTGTAACATCCCCACACATGTATCAACAACCTAAATATTAAACAACAAAAAAAAGAAACAATCAAGAAACAAGAATTTGGGTTGCCTCCCAGGAGCGCTAAGTTTTACGTCTTCAGCCAGACGTAACCAAACATCATGCTTGAGAATTAGGTTCATCCAAATCCAGAACACTCTCTTCCCTTTCAGTAAAACCCTCTAAATATGGTTTTAATATTTGACCATTAACTTTGAAAATAGTTCCATCTTTAGGGTTTTGAATGTCAACCGCCCTATGGGAAAATACTTTGTGCACAATGAAAGGTCCAGACCATCGGGAACGGAGCTTTCCTGGGAAGAGATGTAACCTGAAGTTATAGAGCAAAACTTTTTGACCGGGCTCAAATGACTTCCTCAATATTGACTGATCATGAAAAACTTTGGTCCTCACTTTGTAAATCTTCGCATTCTCATAAGCCTCATTACGAATTTCGTCTAATTCATTGAGTTGCAATTTGCGAAGTGTTCCAGCCTTGTCCATATCAAAGTTAAAAGTTTTGATGGCCCGTAAGCACGATGTTCTAATTCCACAGGTAAATGACAAGGTTTTCCAAATACAAGTCTATAGGGAGACATTCCAATTGGTGTCTTAAATGCAGTACGGTAAGCCCACAATGCATCATTTAATCTTTCAGACCAATCCTTTCGGTCGGGACGAACCGTTTTCTCAAGAATGCGTTTAATTTCCCTATTTGAAACTTCTACTTGTCCACAAGTCTGCGGATGATATGGAGTTGCAATTTTATGAGTAATGGAGTACTTTTTCAGAAGTGAATCAAAAGCTTTATTGCAAAAATGTGTACCACCATCACTTATAATTGCACGAGGGGTTCCAAAACGAGAAAATATGTTTTCTTTCAAGAACCGAACCACTACTTTGTGATCATTTGTTTTGCAGGGAATGGCCTCTACCCAGCTGGAAACACGACCCTCATGGATAGGAAAAAAACATGGATGCTACAGCGGATCTGGAAAATCCAGTGTGAATATTTGCATATAATTATGCCCCAAACGGCCCCTAAAGAGTATAAAATTTTTGTGGACATTGCCCTGGCAGGGACCCGTTAATAAAACGTTCTTTTCCAAAAATTAAAAAGGGAGTGGACAGAGCAAAACAGTTCATTCCTTTATTTTTTCATCCGTCAACCACTCTGAATCCCCGTGAGGGAGTGGCCTATCCAGAAAGTAAGCGTGCCATTATCTACCCAGTCCCGAGTCTCCCGACGTCGTGCGCTATAGTGGCACGCATATTTTCCACCTCCATTTCCAATTCTACCCACGTGCTTGCAGCCAGCAAGCACAACAAATTCACGTGATATCCTGGAGGCTAATTTCGTAAAATAATAAATGCCGTGCTGACCATTCAATAATTCTAATTTGTCCTTTTCGTAAATTCATAAGCTCCCATGTGATGCCACCTGTAGGGAGCAGGTTGAACTGCTAGTGGGCCCATGCCTCCTTGTGGTGGCCCACCTCAAAGATGTCTTTTCTCAGGAATTGACTTTGTTAACACTGGATAAGGCACTTGCTTCAAGGGCAGTGGGCCCCACTATCTTCATCATGGGCCAGGGTAATTTGAAGCCAATGGGGCCCATGATTAGCTTTGTGGTGTAACAAGTTTTTTTGTATGAATCCCGCTTATATGAGCCCTCGCTCACGCACGTTTGCATGAGCCAAGATGATCTCGCCCATCAAATTTCGATCCGGCAACAAGTGTTAATACAAGGGGCAGGCAGGTTTGAATCGCGCCCCTCCGCGTGCCGTTGATCGTCTTAGCTCATATAGCTCATAGTTATGCGCGAGAGTCTGGGGTCATATAAACTTTTTTTCTTTTTGCGCATAGAAAGAGAAGGTTTTTTTATTGCTCCCATTTATATGCGCCCTTGCTTACGCATGTTGGTGTTTGCCTAAGCATTGCAATTTGCATGTCATCAGATTTTGTTCCAGAGTTGCGCATTAATGAAGAGTGCTCACCTGCTTGTCCCTCTACTAGCACGCAATGCCGGATCTCGTTTCCATGGCTCGCTATGCCCGACGCAAGCCGGCGAGACTGGGCCGGGGTGCTTGTTGGCTTTTTCCTGCCCTTTGGGGCTTTCCTCTAGCAATTTTTTTTATCTTTTTCGTTTCTTAGAAAACCTTTCGAGCAGTTTTTGTCATACATATGACTTGTATCTGTGCAATAAAATAAAAATAGAATAAGCTACCTATGATGTGTAACAGATCACTATTATTTGGGAATTGATGTGATACATGGGAGTGGTTGTATATGCAACGTGTAAATTTTTTGTCTTTGGAACTTTTTATATTTTAAGTTGCTTCTTTTTATCCTTTCAATATCTTATTTGGACAAATTCTCTCTTTTCAATATATACTTTTTTTACATTTGAATGTTAAGTTAGTCTTATAGTAGATGTCAATATTTATATATCTCACATCTTTGCTTCCCACATAACTATGTTTCATTTTATTATGAAACCAAAATCACCCAAAAAATTGAGCATTATAAAGTTAGATGTCAATCAACAGATTCACGCTTTTATGAACGAAAGAACATGATATTTATTCATTTTATTTGCACACATCATCTCATGGTTAACTGACTAATGCATTTAAACAGTTTTGTAATTCGTGTTACAATTCTTAATGAGATATTGCGATATGTTTAGTGCTTTTATAGGAGTGATATGTTACTCATTATTTGCACCTCTAACATCTGGCTGACGTTGATCAATCGGGTTATTGACTTAGAGAAAATACTTGTTCTTGTTTGCTCATTTGTGCCCTCATGTTTCTTTTAATGATTTTAAATATAAATTATTGTTGTGTGATCAGGTCACTATTAGATTTTAGGCCAAGTAGGATTAATACATTTGACCAAACAACAATTTACAATGACGGAAAATCCTAGAAGCACACAAGCAATGGCACATCAAGGCGTCTGCTCCTCCCATTGCATTTCATGTGTTAGACCTTCAAACAAAATGCAATCCTAAGCTCTTTGCATTTATGTTTTTTGCCTGTAATCTAGAGGTTACCCAACTGTACGAATTTATAGATGAAAAATAGGGGATACCAGTTTATTACTTTATTTATGCATCAGGTATGTCTATGCAAGAAGCGCAAGTATTAGTATGCATTGTGAAAGGGGTGTTTATATAAAAAAAAGTTCAAGTATGTGAAGGGGGGGTGGAACGAACAATTTCAAGTATGTTCTAAAAAAAGTTCTGTTAATTCCACTTTTCCCCTTTATAATACTAAAACTATTGAGCATCTGATTCAAGTTTTACTTGTTTAATAGCATCGTACTCATGACGGAGAAGAGCCCTATTCTGAGGAAAACATTAAGGTGAAAACTTGACAGTTGGTTGCGCGTGCATTTTGTGCATGAAATTATACTAGTATTGCATATAAAAAAAATTATGCATACAATAAAATAAGATGTATGTATAGATTTTATACATGTTGAAATAAGATGTGACCTCACTATGCCAACATTTGTACAAAGGATTCTAGAGTAAGAAAGGTCGCATGAATGTTGATCACTATACTCATGTCTACTGGTAAGGGAAGTACCACTAATGAGAGCCCTTGTTACACTCTTTGCCATGCTGACAACATTGCAGTAGCTACCACAATAAAAGCACCGGATCGGATATGAAATGGGCGGGATGAGTCCCTGCATTGATAGGGTTCATAATAATAGTATGCTAGGAGGGATAGGAAGGAAAAGGAGGAAAAAGCTAAAGAGGGGCACGCTTCAACGATGAATGCCAAAATGAGTAGCATCTTTCAACAAGGAGAATAACTTTCGTGATGTTGAAAAATGTGCTAGGACCACAATGACAATGTTCTTTTTTGTTTCTCCTCATTGGAAGCGGTCGTAGCTGGAGCTGAACAAGTGGACTATATTGCTTTAGCTAGAGGAATTATTTTTGGGGCCTCTCTTTATTATCCCTCCATAATATTTGAATTTGAAGGAGATTATTAGAGGTAATAAAAATTTTCTCCAAGGACATACATCGGAAATCTTGGATTGGAAATGTGATATCTATAGTAAATCATCTCTCTTCTATTCCAGATTTCTTGTTCCCTTTTGTTAGAAGAACTAAACATACTGTAGCTCATTGTTTTGCCCATATGGGTAGGTTATATGGTAGCAACTTTTATTGGAGGGATGAGTTCCCCCAAACCCTTTCCGTGGCTTTGATATATGATCAGACTTTTAGCCTTCTCTTGAATGAAATTTGAATCTTCAAAAAAAAAAAAAGAGTAGTGCCCCTACAATTAGCATTGTAGAGAGCTTTTTCTACACTAATGCTTTCATAAGATTCATTTTCATATTCTAACTTAAAATGTTGCTGCTAATTACCTAATAATGTGGTGGATGGACCTCTTCTCATTGTGGGATGAGGTCCCAGGCTTGAGTCGGGCCTCTAGACACTTCGGGCATCTCCAACGAGTACCCAAATTTCCCATATCAGCTTCGACAACTCGTTTTGGATACTCGGCTATCAGCTTGGGCTACCCAAAAAGTAAATAGCTAAATCTTATGTACTCAGATATGGGACTCTTTTTAGTATTAGAAAAAGGGAAAAGTTTAAATGAGATCGCTCTCATATAGCTTATATGAGGCCACTTTGAATCGTAGCCCTTCGATCTTGATCTAACGGCTACGTATAGCCATAATGATCTCACCCACTCCCTGATGTGACACACTTACCTACTCACTGATTTAATATCCATCCTCCGATCGGAATCCAATGGCTATAAGAATTGGCCTCATGCTCCTTATATGAGAACGATCTCATGTAAACCCCTCTCTTAGAAAAATAGAATATCGCAAAAGCATAAAATTTGACCGCTCGGTTAGAGAGAGTTCCCGAATCTTGATCTCTCAAATTGCCACATTAGCATGTGAGACTCAAATCTAAATTTGAGTAAAAATTAAAATGTTGCCAAAAAACAAATATACTCATATTCTAAAGAAAATCCATATCCCAAATAATTGATTGAAGGACCAGATCCGGATTTATATTAGTCCACATGTCCGAGTGTCCAATCAAACTGCCAACTGCGCATGCAAAGCGTGAACAGAAAAAAGTGGCGGGTGCGCATATCAAAAAAATATAAATAAAAAACGGATATACAAAAGTAGAAAGAGTTGCGTCAGAGCCATTGAAAGTCTGCAAAGACACAGAGCTTCCCTCAGCTCAGCTGATCTCCTCACTTCCCTTTCTTCAAAGCAAACAGTAACAGATCATCACACAACGACTTGTTCATCACTGACACCAGCTTCCTTTTCTTGGCTGGATCTGCAGTTGCCAGCAGCTCGCACTTCTTCTTCCAGTCTTTACAGTGGTATGTTTTGATGGTTTCTTGGATTTTGTATTTTTTGCATTTTTTTTGTAGGGATTGTGAAAAGTGTTTCAATGTTGTCTTTGTGTGTAGGGCGATGGTATTTTTGCCAAATTTTAGTTTGATCAATCGATTGGTAGTAGTAGAGTGTTTATTCTGATTTCTTTGTGTTTAAAGTTCTAGTAATTTTGTGAATGTTATGTTGCATTTTGTGTCTGGATTTTGAAAAGTGGTTCGGTACTTACTGTTGTTTTTGCACTTAGGCAAATGGATCTGTTGCCAATTTTTAGTTTGATCCACTGATTGGTAGTAATGATAGTGGTTATTCTGATTCCTTTGTGTTTATAGTTCTAGTAATTTTCATGAATTTTATTTTACATTTTTGTCTGAATTCTGTAAGGTGTATTTAGTGTTGTTTTTGCATTTGGGCAAATGGATTTGTTGCCGAATTTTAGTTTGATCCATCGATTAGTAGTAATATAGTGGTTATTCTGATTTCTTTGTGTTTAAACTTCTAGTAATTTCATGAGTTTTATGTTGCATTCTGTGTTTTGATTTTGAAAAGTGTTTTCAGTATACTGTTGCTTTTTCATTTAGGAAATGGGTCTGTTACCGATTTTTAGTTTGATCCACCGATTGGTAGTAATGATAGTGGTTATTCTGAGTCCTTTGTGTTTAAAGTTCTAATAATATCATGAATTTTCTTTTTCATTTTTTGGTCTGGATTCCGGAAGGTGTTTCAGTATTTGTGTTTTTATTGTGTTTAGGCAAAGTGGTTTATTGCCGATTTTCAGTTTGATCCACTGATTGGCAGTGATTTAGTGGTTATTCTATTTCCTTTGGTCTTTTTCTTTATGGTTTTTGAATCTGTCAAATATCGGTGTTCATCGATTTTGAGAACATTCAGACTCTTGGGTCTCTATGAGTTTCAGTTTTTTACGGTTAAGGTATGGTAGATTGAACTGCGTAATAAGTTGTTGACTTTCAATTAAGTCTGGTATTTGTCATGAGTGCCTGTTTTTCAGGTGTGGGCAATTTCAATTTCATCAGAAATTCCCAAATTACAAATGGGTAAGCTGTTGATTCCCACTGTTGAAGGGGTGATGCTGTGCTGATTACGAGGAAGGGGCATGATTTGTCAGAATCAATTTCGAGATTCCTGTAAGATGGAATAAGATCACCAACTGCTTTTTATCTCATTTAACTGCATACATGGCATCTGCAAGCCTCGGACATGGTGGTGTGGGAACCTCGAGGGGGGTGAACAATTACAAAGGTTCATCTAGTTCTGTTGACTGGCTGGGAAGAGAGATGCTTGAGATGAGGATAAGGGACAATAGGCTCGATCAGGATGATGATAGGGTAAGTTGCTGTTAAAAATATGTATGTTGAAACTTTATTGACTCTTATTTCTTATAGGATGTTATTGTTATTCCTGAAGTCTATTTTTGGCATAATTTCATCATCTTCATGAGTGTGTTAGTTGGGTGTATTTGTGCAGTGATAAATGAAAACTATCCTTTCGAATTGCTGTCAGAGGAGTATTTTGCTCTTTTACTAACATTTTATGAAGGCTATGACCTTATCTGAAGCTGAGGTTTGTTATCTTCAGGATAGTGAGCCAGACATCATAGATGGACTGGGTGCTGAAGCTGGACATGTAATAGCAACTACTGTCGGTGGCAGAAATGGTCAACCCAAGCAGGTTGACAAAAGATCATATAAGTTCAATTCTTTCCTTCTAAGTTAGTAACTAGCAGATTAAACACTGATACTTGTTTCTAATTAATGTGACAGTCAGTCAGTTACATAGCTGAGCATGTTGTTGGAACCGGTTCTTTTGGAGTAGTTTTTCAGGTTTAAGTGCCATTTTTTATTTAATTGACATTATGTGAAGTATGCTACTTTCATATTTTCTGAAATCTAAATTGTCTGTCTCTCTGTAGGCAAAATGCCGAGAAACTGGAGAGATTGTTGCAATCAAGAAGGTCCTCCAGGACAAGCGCTATAAGAATAGGGAACTGCAGATCATGCAAATGCTGGATCATCCAAATATTGTTGCACTTAAGCATTGTTTTTTCTCCATGACGGATAAAGAAGAGCTCTACTTGAATTTAGTTCTTGAGTTTGTTCCAGAGACTGTTAATCGGATTGCAAGGCACTACAACAGATTGAAACAAAGAATGCCTCTAATATATGTGAAGCTTTACACCTACCAGGTGTCTTCACCTTTCCTATACTAAATCTTTTATATGTTTTTTCGCCCACATTAGTAAGAGGATTATGATATCATCATATGACGTGCTTGGGTCTCCTTGTGATTATGAGGTGGTCCACAAGTTATGCCACAAGACTTAAAAACGATTACAGCTTCCAACTTTAACATGACTTCAGTTGTGAATCTGACAAATTATTTATGGTACTTGGCTTCCACCATAAATAATACATCTAAGATTTTATTATCTGGTCGTGCTTTAAATGGAACTCGTTGCATGTGAAGTTTCTTTGGCAATTAAAAGCAAAAGATCCATGTACATATGCAACATTGTGAATTAGGCTAAGATTCATTTCACTTGATGATATGTAAAAATAGGATGACTTCTAAGAGTAAATAGTTAGTGAAGAAGTAATAATTTCTGTTGGTGTCTGTTTCAAAAATCAGAGTATCAGTTTCATTTGAAGGGCCAACTGGCCTTTCTTTAGTTTTTATGCCTTTTTTAGTTGTAATCCATAGTGGCTATCATGTGCCAATATTTTCAATTGTAGGCTCCTTTTACTAGCATGATAGTCCTAAGGAAATCAACTCTTTGGGGTTCGTCTACTGTCTGGAATGTCTGTCAGGCCTCAAATGTCCTTATTTTCATAACAATATTTTGTCTTTTCAGCTTTGACCATGTTAAATATTCTCATCGGTATGGTGCATAATGGGAATTATAATATTTTTGTTCACTTTTAAAGCACGTTTGATCTCCTTAGTTTTGTTCATCTTTATAATGACAGATCTGCAGAGCGCTTGCTTATATACACAACTGCATTGGCATTTGTCATCGTGACATCAAACCTCAAAACTTGTTGGTATGGTATTTCTTGCCCTCTGTTTGTCACTAGCCTTCTTCCAACGATTGTTAGACTGTGGCAGCATTTTTTTTGCTTGTGCATGCACGTACATGTTCATGTCATCTTGTACCTATTAAACTTTCTAAGAGCTTTATCACATTACATGGTCAGTTAGAAGTCCTGCTATATATCCAATAAACGAAGATAAATTTGCCTTCCAGTCCCATAAATGATAGTTATTTCTTGAATAATTTTCCATGTCTAAAAAAGTTAAAACCAAGTTCGAATTGGAAATCAGTTGGTAGTATTTCTCCATCCGACTTTTCTCTCGCTTAGAAGTTGTTCTAGTATCATAAAAAGTCCCTTTTCGGCCCAATCAATTAATGTTAATATCGTTGTCATCTTCATTAATACCTTACCAATCAAGTTGGAGTGCTAAGATATAATCGCCTTCAATTTCAGTTAGTGTCCTAATTTAGTCATAGTTTCTAAATATACTTCAAGTATAGTGGAACTGCTTCTTTTGATTGACTGATCAAATATTTTATTTTCGTCTATGATTTCTTAAAATTTAGTGCCTTTGGATTGATAATTGATGCAAATTCCAAGCGTTCTTGGATTTTGCGAAAGCAGAAGCGAGAAAGAAAGAAGAATGGTCTCCAAGCTCTATAACCAACCCCTGAATCCACCAGGGGATCCCTCGAATCCACTAGGAAGAGGAAGAAAGCCAAAAGAAGAAAGCCACTTTTCTCCCAGACTGGAAATTCGAATAATAGTCAATCATATCCATCATAAAGGTCTAGTTCAAGGCGCATATATTCCTATGGTAGCAAGTTTTCAATCTTCTATCAAACCAAACAAAGAAAACAAACTAGGAGTCCTACATAAAGCATAAAAGGAAAATTCTAAGAGTCATCGTCTCTTCACAAACTTTTATCCCCTTCTGACGCTGAAATATCTACATTCTTTTGGATTCCATGCTCCTGCCACACATCTGTCCTACATAAATTTTCCTTAAATACTGTTTCTGTGAATAGTGTTTGACTTTGAGGATGTAGAACATCAAGAACTCATGTAAATATGGCAAAATTTATATCATGTAAATGTAATAAGAGATATTGCTGGTGTATAAATAAATAAGATATATTGTTGTATGTTCTTTGCCTGAAGCTATTCTTCTGAATTTGAGGTCCTGGATCTTTCCTCTTATTTCTGCATACTAGGCAAACTTAAATTGATAGCAGAATTATTACTTTCTCTGGCCCTTTTTTATTGTGATAGTTAACAAAAAAAACTCCTAGTGACAAAAGTGTGGAACCTGTTTCTGGTTCTCTCTTCCCCAATGAGAACTAAATCATAAGAGCTCTCTGAAGGAAAAATGTACAATTTAAAAGTTACATCTACCAATTCATATGCTCTAGATCTCCTAAATGTAGCATGGTTCAAAAGAAGCTAGATGTTACCACTTCAAGATGGTGTTAGTTTTTATGTTACTTTGTCTTAAGTTGCCAGTTAAGCTGCCATCTTCAAATTTTTTATCTCAGGTAAATCCTCATACACATCAGCTAAAACTCTGTGATTTCGGAAGTGCAAAAGTGTTGGTAATTTTTTTCCCTGTCTTTTTCAATAATTCCGTTATCAGAATGTTCTTATTGCTATGGCCGACATTAATCATCTATCAGTATCCCAGGTGAAAGGAGAACCAAATATCTCCTATATTTGTTCGAGATATTACCGTGCACCTGAGTTAATCTTTGGTGCAACAGAATACACTACTGCAATCGACTTGTGGTCAACAGGATGTGTGATGGCGGAGTTACTCCTGGGTCAGGTTGTCCTTTCCTACTGAAAAACCTCATTATTCAATGCCATGATAATTGGTACTACTACTAAAAATGAAGTCTTATCACTGTTTACTTCAGGAGTAATTTTATCAACAATTCTTGTTTTTATTATATATGATAAGATTCACAAATTGACTGAAATAGACTTTAATTTCATGGTTTGATTACAAATGTAGCCTCTGTTTCCTGGAGAAAGTGGTGTTGATCAATTGGTTGAGATTATAAAGGTAATTCATCGTTGCCAGACATGATCGCAATGCCATAATTATTTTTTAAAGGCATGTTAGCTGGCCATATTCATGGCCATGGTAGATTTTTGAAATGAATTGGCTATTTAGGTTCTTGGAACACCTACAAGGGAGGAGATAAAGTGTATGAATCCAAACTATACAGAGTTCAAGTTCCCACAGATAAAAGCTCATCCTTGGCATAAGGTCTATTACCTATCATTTTATGCAGTCAAATCTTAAATTGTAATACATCTTTCTTTTTATGTTGGTTAATAGCTTTTTCCTTTTCACGTTATTTCTTTCTGACGGCACCATACAAGCATCCCAAAGAATATGATTTGTTATTTGTACTTGCATTTATGTGATTTCAACAAATTCTCTTTGTCAGGTTTTTCAAAGCGATTGCCACCTGAGGCGGTTGATCTTGTCTGCAGGTTTCTGCAGTATTCTCCTAATCTACGATGTACTGCTGTAAGTTTTTCCTCACTTATTTGAGTTCATCCATATGCATCTACTTATATATAAATTTGATGCTGTATGGTGTAAGAGTGCAGTTGGAAGCATGTGGTCACCCCTTCTTCGATGAGCTGAGAGACCCTAGCACTCGCCTTCCAAATATGCGCCCTCTTCCTCCCCTATTCAATTTTAAACCTCAAGGTAAGCGTTAGTCACAGCACTTGAGAAAATGCCACTATATCCATCTGCAAGTATAGTTGTTAACTCAGCTCGTTTGTTTCAAGAAACATGAATTTTTTTCTGGACAAGTAAATCATAATTAAAGATCATGCTTGCAGTGGTGTCTTCAAAATGGCCGATATATTCGTACAGGCCAGTTTGTACCAGCAATTATTTCGTTTTTACTCATGTAATTGCATGTATATGTGTTGAACAGAGGTTTCAAGCATTCCGCCCGATGTTCTTGAGCGGCTGATCCCTGATCATGCAAGAAAGCAGAACTTGTTCATGGCCTTGAACACCCTCTGATCATATAGAAAACCTGCCATATGCTTCCTCACCTTGAATGACAATAAAAGGGTTATGTGTTTATGTAAAGATCCATTTCTTATTGAAGTATTCCTTTTTGTTTTCTTATGTGTGTTTATTTTTTCTAATGGAGAGGCGAGAGAGAGAGAGAGTGCTTTATAACGAGTTAGAGCTTTGAGCTTGAATTATATGCCACTAGATTCGTACTTTTTCCTGTTAGGCGATTAGGTGATATCAAGATCCGGTTTTCTGTTTCTAGCTGTTCACGCTCTTGTTAATTGCAACTTGATGGCTTGTGTGAGGGGATTGCAAGCCACAACCGACTAGAAATGAGTTCTTTGAGCTAAAGTCAATGGCCACCCAATTTAAATCCATGATTATCAATCTAATACAATAGCACATAACTTCGGTCATGTGCTAAAAGAAGCACTTAAATGTCGAAGCTCTTACCATTGGGGATGCAAAGTAGGTAGCCATTTATCATTTAAAGTTCCCAAAATGCAACCAAGTACAAGTGTCATTCATCACTCAGGACTGAAGGGAACTGAATATTTAGGGTAAGTATTTCACTGTATCACTGCTTTGTCAAAGAATATCTTGTTATGTCCACGTAACAACCTTTTCTAACAAAAAAACGGTAGCTTCTTGCTTAAATTAAATCTAACTTGATCACAATATAAATCACTAGTAACCTTCCCACCGGTGATACAAGGGAAATAACATAGATAGTTTTCGTATGGAGCATAGCTGAAACAAAACTAAGTGCATTTTTGTTTTGTTATCTCTATTGACCATCTAATTAGCTATAGCCTCCACTGCGCTATACATAGTACAAGTAGCACCACCAAAATGGCAATTTTTATGTTCTTGAGTCATTTAGACCTCTGTTTTGCAGCAATAGAATAATCTTTGTGGCTCGATTAGGTCTTCAACATATCCTGAAATGTTTATCTGAGCTGAGCTGTAGTTTTAGTTCTGATAATTAGTGCTAATTGTGAACAGAGCAACAAATTACATGAAAAACATAGATAGCTATACTTTAAAGAAGTGGCAAAAGACGTTTCCAATTTTTGGGAACTACATTTCAAGAATGAAAACAAGCTTTAGGAGTCTCGTTCCGGCACACCTGAACCATCTGAATAAAGTCCTTAATAGTTAAAATCAACATAAAATGCAAACTCAATATTGGTTTTAGTTGAAGATTATTTTGTAAGATGTTTAACGTTAGATGAGAACATTATAATTTTGATAGTTACGCTATGATGAAAGATGTTAGTCTCCTTCAAGAGATGAAAAAGAAGAAAAGGGAACTAAATTTTCCATATAAAATCTCGCATTTTCGATCGCTAATACACCAGGGGGAACAACGCAAGTGGTAAATAATCTACTAAAGATTGGATGCACTGAAGTGGTTCTCGTCATGAAATATAATATAGTGGACAGGTTTGCTGGTTTTGAACCATCCATGCTGGCCGCATAGACGAAAATAACATCTTTTTTAAAACAATTATTTTGTCCACAGTTGTCCTTGTCGATACATTTTCCTCACCTTTCCGAAATAGCTTGCCCTTGTGGCACCTTTGAGCCGCCACCACGGTGAGTAAGCCCTTTCATAAAAAAAAAAACCACCACGGCGAGTAAGTGAGTACATAGTGTAGTTAAACACCCTCTACAAATCTTGCAAATCCTGAAGCTCTTTGGCCTTAACTATGTTGAATTGCCAACTCTGTTACAAAGTAGCAGGCCACATTCATTGCCTTGAGCGTATAGATTAACCAATTCAAAGCAAATCTCATCAAGCTCCTCGATTTTCAAATCTATAAAATATAATCAAACCAAAACCCACGAAATGTCTCCAAACCACTCCACAAGACCATCCAATGCCAAATAGGGGGGAGAGAACACTTAGAATTGGTGTGTATAGGTCAAGGTGTGTCCACATCACCGGCCATGGCACATGCCCATAGGTCGTGACATACTCTCCCTGCCTCAACAAGTCGACATCCTCGTCGACAATTGCTACTTTTGTAAGATCATACTCATTCTATTCTACATTAATATTCCCATTTGGGTTAAGAAAATTTAGTTACACTTTTGTTGAAATTTAAGACGATAACTGAATTTATTTGTAGTAAGTATGACCATATACAAACTTGTAGAAGTATCAAACTATTTTTAAGCAGCTAACTTAAAGTTGATGTATTTAACTTAGCTTAAGATTTAAATAAGAGACCTATTCTATCAAAATAAGTTTCAAAAATATAGAATGGAATTATAAGATAGCACTCCTTAGTCTTTTATCATCATCATTATACTTGTAAAATATAATTAGAAGTGTAATAATACTCCCTCCATCTCATGACCGTGTAAAATGCAATAATTCGGGTTTCTTAAATCTATTTAAACTTTTTATACATAGTGAAAATTTAAAATAATAATTAAAATTATTATAGATCCATTTGTCTTTCCAAAATAAAAAATTTGTTATAAATGGAGTATTCAACTATTATTTTGATCTTATTATATGCCAAATACGTCCACTTTACATTAATTAAATATTCTTACTTGGTTAATAACTTTTAAAAAATTAACATTAATATTCAACTTAGATTAAGAATTATATCATACTCCAATGCTATCTAACTAAGTTTCAAAATCTATAATGTTCGATGATAGGACACTACTCTCTCCACCTTCAATAATCCCATTTGGCTTTTTAGTAATATAAAAAAAACATCATGTACAAAAGTTTAATTTTAAATTTAGAATGATAGTTATCTTTTTTTATTTAGTATATTAATGTAAAAACTCGTACAAATATCAAAGCAGATTTAAGTAATTAACTTATAGTTATTATATTCAATGTAGGCTTTGATTTAAACATGCTCCCTCCATCACATTATAGTAGTCCAATTTGTTTCCAAAAGTAAATAACTTTGTATGAAGGAGAATTCAACTCTGATTTAAATTTTATTCTAAATTTAGTTGATATAAAAATTTTGTTTATTATACTCCCTCTGCACCATTTTAATAGTCTAATTTGGTCTAAACCCTACACCCTTCGCCCCATTTTAATAGTCCGATTGGTTTTCTAAATGCACTTACATAAAAAAATTTCTAGAATAAGGTTAAAAGCATGGCTAAATAATCCATCAATCTCAAATTAGTTCATTCTAACTTAGAAGTCTCTACTTTACATTAATTAAATGTTATTACTGGTTAAAAAATAATTTGATATCATTACAAACTTTTAACATTGTTACAATTAATGAAAATAATTTACTTACCATTTTAATTTTAACTAAGCTATTTATTGTTTGGATTAAATTGTAAACAAATTTAGATTTTTTTAATTAACCAAATTATCATATGATAACTAAAATTGTGGAAAAGATTATTTTTAATTAAGTATAAGAATGAAAAAATTATTTAAATGGCTTACATTAAGTATAAGAAATGAGTTATTGCTTGATATTATTATGCCTCATTATTTTTCACTTAATAAATTTTATTTTACTTTTTAAATTTAAATAATTAATTTAACAGAAGACTTAATTTCTAGTTATACAAAGGTAGATGTGCACCTGATTAAACACCACAAATACAATGGTTCTGATAAATACAATTGCCATAAGTTCTAATACAAGCACCTCATTTAACACCATAAATACAATTTATTGAGTTCTGATATTCAACGAGGCTAGGATGGGGCACTTTTAGGTGCCCTTGTCATAAATTTAGTATGTGGTTATCTTCAACACTATAAATACAATGTATCACATACATAAATTAGGGATATAACTCTAATCTTCGTGTGCTACCTGTTGGGGACATCATTTATATTGGGTGTTTTCATCTAATCTACAAAGAATTATTTTTCATCAGATTACATCAACGGCTAAAAGTTACTATCTCATCATAGAAATTAAGTAGCATTATTTGGTAGGATTTTAATCTAAAAAGTACTACTCTTATTGCATCAATCCTGTTCTTAGCAAATAGGTCTCATTACTTGGTAGGATTTTAGTTAAAAAAGGAATTCTGCATACGTCTCCACTTTTTGAGATACTTAAGGTTTCCTCTATTTATTAATGCCTTAATTAACCCAACTAATTACGTTAAGAGGCAGACTAAAAGGACGTCAACTATTTGGAAATACAAAGTGATTATCTGATGGAGAGAGAGAAGCATGTTTTATTCTTTGATAAGTGTTTGTTTCCTTAAATAAGGATTAACATAGGAGAGGTGGGCTCCGACAGGAAAGAAAGTTTTGTAGAGCGATAGACATAGAGAGAGTTATTAGTTTTCTTTTGGTAAATCAGGAGAGTCGTTATTTAGAGATATTTGACTACAAAAAGATCGGGAAGCAGCTCTGAGGGTGACTAAGGTTGCGAAATGTAATGCCCCTGAAAAATCACGTAATTTATAATGTACTGACACGCCCCAAAATTTTCGGCCTCGCCAGAAACTAGGGAACTCATCAAAGGAACTCATCAAATCACATTCCTACTAAATTTAGAAAATGTTACATAGCACAAGAATCAGTTCATTCAATTAGGAGAATTCCAATTCGAATTTTACCATCCTAGTTTAGGTCGACCAATAATTTTTTTGTACAATTTTTTTCAGGTCGTCACATGTACAATAGATCAATTATTACATAAACTAAAGAATAATTGCATAAATTGCACTATCGGCGTAGCCTTCGGCTAAAGGACATGCCACTGACAGATAAATGACAATGGTATGGTTAGTTGTAAATTAAATGTCTAATTGTACATAAGTTGATATTAAAGACCGAGATAGCATTCTGGGTGACTTGGGAGTTATTTCCATAAAGAATGGAGTCACTTAATTTATGTTTTATATTGTTGAATGACAGAAATGGATATTTTGTGGTGATATCAATGAGTTTATAACCATGCTGATAATGTGAGCAAGTAATCTCAACCTTGGCTTGAGAGGATCTAAGTGGTAGCATGGCTATAAGTGGTGGATTCTGGTGAGTTTGATCAAGATAATGGTATGTGATTGAAGCATCATTATTAGCCCATATGAGGCATCTTGCTATTGTGGCATATGTTGTGCTTTCAAGCATATGAATTACAGTCAAGTTGATTACAGTTAAGGAGACTTCATACCATTGTTAGACTGTAGGAACTCCATTTAATTGGAGTCAAAGGGAACGAAAGTGAAAATTAAGTGAGAGAGAGGAAGAGAAAAAAATATAGCTCAATGAGAAGACAAGTGAATTTTATAAGGAATAACTGGTCCAAAATAGCTTATTTATAACTTAGTATCCTATTGAGTATATGCAAATATACTCAGGCATCCTCCATGATGCAGAACCCAAGGTGAAGGAGGAGTAGCGAGAAGACTACTTGGAGCAAGGAGAATCATAAAAGACCAAGGGAGCAGTGCTAATGCATAGGAATCTCAATATTTTTGGTTTGTGACTCTGAGTCAATGGCACCGTAGACCCTTGTTTGTAATCTAAATAAGGATTACTTGAATCTAGATAATTCTTAACTTATATTTCTAAACTTTTGAATGATGTAAAATATGTATAACTGGTATAACATAATGTTTTGAAAACCATAATCATATTTCGTTGCACTTAGCCGTGACTTTGCTTTTGATTTCAAGTTGTGACTGGTTTTTATCGTTTCCACATACTCTGATATTGAAACCATTCCCCCTAATGAAAAGTGAGGTATAGATCTCCAAGGGTTTTAAGTCATCTATATGCCTTGTGTTTCTTAATATGAGAAATTCACTATTGGGAAGCTTTGAAGTGTAAGAATGTTTTTGGAACCAAAGTTGCCAAAACAAATTCACAGAATTCCTAGGCACAAATTACTTAGCACTAAATTTTAAAGGTGCCAGCCAAGTTGAGTCAACTCATCTTGGTTCGTGGTTCAGCTCAAATTAGCTTGACTTAAAGCTCAGACTTGGGCTCCTATCGAACTTGGCTTAAAAGGAAATTCACTGTTTAATATTTTAACATGAATATTTAGTACATTTTCTATCCAACATTAACTGTACATTCAATTTTTTTTTTTGAAGTGTCAAGTTACAAAGTGAGCTGAGCGTGCAAACCTCAAACTCACCCCCCTATGCTAAGCTTAAGCTTCAGCTAAGCCAAACTCAGCATGACTAGTTTAAAATGTTTACTTCACAATAAACTAAAGCCATATACTAAATGACTTTTGTGACAAAATCTTAATACCTGGCCTTTGAGGCACTTCTTCAATGTCTTATGAACGTCCAATAAATCATGGGAATCCAGCTATAGGCCTATATGTTGTAGTTAATACTCATAAATGTGAGATATTGTATGACCATTTTGTTATTTGTTGCAATGGGCATAAATGCAGTTTTCATGCAGAAATACATTGGAGTGTCTTGCCCTTACATTTGCAGCAGGAGATTGGACCATAACAAAAAGACCATATGAACATGTAATAGAATTTATAAAAGTTTATTTCATATAGTTTTTACTCCTATATATATATATATATATATATCGTATAAAAAAGTTGTCTGTAATCTTCCTTTTTTACCTAAATATCAAATACAAAAGCAAAGGAAAGTTCATCCCGATAGCGGAAGGAGAGAATGAGGAGCTTGTCAT
This sequence comes from Houttuynia cordata, assembly GCA_039654745.1. Classification (NCBI taxonomy): domain Eukaryota; kingdom Viridiplantae; phylum Streptophyta; class Magnoliopsida; order Piperales; family Saururaceae; genus Houttuynia; species Houttuynia cordata. Next base: position 37,371,677 of record CM077505.1, on the reverse strand, counting down.
CGATCTGTAGGCGATTGGCCTCGACGAACGCATTCCATCCGCCGGCGAATACCATGCCATTCTGGCTTGCTCGGAACTTGCACGTCATCTTGTGTTGCCGCCCCCTTTGATCCAGCACCATGACCGGCAATCCGCCGGAGCTGATCTTTGCCCTCTCCGAATCGTTGGCCTTCTGAAAAACCTTGTAGAACAACCCTTGCGGGATGAGTAACCGGCTCTGGTGGCCGTTCGTGTCCGAGCCTTTGATCAACTTCTCGCCGATCCGGAAGGGCGGCGTCGCCCCTAGCAGTGCATGCGCATGCATCCATGACCTTATCACCACGCTTTCTCCCGGTGATGGTGTGGTGGAAGAGCGGGCAGACGACGACATTGTGCCATCCCCACGAGAGAAAACAACCTTCAGTTTCAAATTCTTGCTTGCATGGTCGAGGCTGGCCGAGTCCCAACTGGTGGAGGACGGCTTCTTCTCGCATCGGTAGCTGGAAGGAAAATCAGATAGGGCCGGGACTGTGGGTGCTCTCCTAGGAGGAACAACAGAGCCACACAACCTGCGCTTCTTGAATAGAAGATGATCAAGTTGAATTGCATTGGGAGGCAGATCCTGCGACGCCCTTGCCACTTCCTCGCGCTTCGGATTGTCAAGAAGCTTGGCGCAGGTGTAGGCCAGAGCATCAAGTTTGTGCCAGTCACGTTCACTGGCTTCTTCCTCCTCGGTCTTCATGACTGCTCTCACCATAGCACTTCTTGAAGAGTTTGAGACGGAGAAGGGGGGAATGTTGCCATATTTATAACGAGGTAGAAGATTATAATTGTAGTAGAATTAGGAGACCTACATTGCATACTTCATCTAGTTTCCTAGTACTGCTGCTTTATGTTCGCTGCTTCGTGACTTACCATGTTTAGGACCCTCTAATCAGGCAATTGCTGTAATCATGATCGTCCATTGTAAATTCAGCCGATTTAGCCGATGTTTTAGTCAAATCGACCCAGACGAGCAAGCCTACCGCTTCTCCGTCTTCAAGTCCAACCTCCGCCGCGCCAGGCGCCACCAGCGGCCTGATATTACCGCCGTAACCCAGTTCGGCGATCTTACTCCCGAGGAGTTCCTGTCCAGGTACTTGGGTCTTCGACCTGTCGCCTTCCCGGCCGATTCTCACAAGGCGCCTATACTTCCAACCAATGATCTTCCTGAGGAGTTCGATTGGAGGGATCATGGCGCCGTTACTTCTCTATTTATTATTTTTAATTAATTATGATCTTCCATTGTTCTTTCTGCTGATTCTTGTACTGTCATTTTTATTATTAAGAATCTGTAAATTGGGTATTCTTGGCCGCTACTTGTGTTGGGTTGTTTTTGTGATTTTTGGGTCATACTCTTACTTTAGTTTTAGTTTATGTTTTTTATGTTGTCTGCTGGGAACAAGGGATCCTTTGTTGCTAAATATGGATTCTGTGGGTCTCGCTGGTCTTTCAGCACTAGAGGGGCGCTGGAGGGTGCAAATTTTCTATGTACTGGCATGGGAAGCTGGTGAGCCTTAGTAAGCAGCAACTTGTGCATTGGCATTGTGACCACCAGGTATATACTCTTTATCTTCTTTTTGATATGTAGCTTAGCTGCCTTTGGATGAAGAATATATAGTCATATCATTGGAATAACTCGTCTTTCTGTTTATCTTGTGAAACGCTCGAAATAATTCTATGTTCTTTCAAAATATGTAGTAGTGAACATTATGCCAATGTGGAAAACATAAGGGAACCAGCTAACCACAAAAAGATTCTAGTTCTTAGTATTATTTCCATATAAAAATACATGGTCTTCATGATATGCGAAAATGGCCTAAACATGCATGTGGAGAGCAGTAAAAGAAGCGAATTGAAGAAAATAAAAATGGAAATGCAAAAACGTGATTTGGGCTATTTATTCATTCCTTGTTTTCGATTAGATATAGATTTTTATAAAGAGATTTCCCGTTAGCATCCACTTCATTTCTTGTCGGTGAAGAGCAATTTTTTTGTTCTTTTGTCCTTGCGTAGTACATAAGATTGCTTCTATTTCGTTTGCATGTGTGCATCAGAAGTATTCTAAAATTTGTAGATACATACTATTAAAGAAAAATCATACAATCTTTTGGAAACAATTTCTTCTATGTTACAGATAAACTCATGTTATGAGAAATGAGCAAGGAATTATGTAAGACCTCGAAATAATTCCTTAATCTCTTATTTATCTCATAGTAATACTGCTTACTTGTCTTAGTTGGTGTTGCACATATGAGAAATGAAATATTGCATTGTGATGTAGACTCTCGTCTGCAATGGAGAGGAGAGAAGGGAATAGAAAAACTAAACTAGAACAATAAATAACTAAAATCTGTATTTTTTTTTCTGTAAACTTGTTTGGGCCATAGGCCTAGTACAAGTAATAAGACTTAAATAGGAAACATGATTAGATAAAGAATTCTACGTCCTAATAGAACTAAGAAAGCCTATAGAACTATATCAAGTAACTACTAGTCCTAATAGAAATGTCTAATTTAGTCAATAACATTCCACCATGCTCCGCATCGCCTTGTTCTCAAGGCGACTAACCTGGATACTGCTCTAAAAAATCATCCTCGTGCATCCTCAGGAGAACGGTCCAACCAACCAACGAGAACCTCAGCAAAAACACGCCTATGATGACGAACACAGTGACGCTGAAGGATAGCAAGAGGCACTGGCCGAGACTCATCTAGCGGTAACAGTGGCGGAACAGGATGCGGAAGAGCGGAAGGATCACCCATGAACTTCTGGAGCCGAGAAACGTGAAACACGGGGTGAACCTGAGACTCCGGGGATAACTGCGAGCGATATGCCACTGGGCCAATACGCTCAAGAATAGGATACGAGCCATGGAAGGGATAAGAAAGCATCTCATTGCCCGGCTTATGCACAAAAGTCTACAGATAGGGCCGATGGAGAAGATAGATAAGTTGCCAACCTGAAACTCATGACCTGCATGGCACCTATCATAAATTTGTCGCATGCGGTTATGGGAGTTGCACTAGACCATCTCATAATCGTATCCCATTAACATGGAAACCAAACGTTCCTGAGCTGGAGTAGCCACTCTCTGATTCAGGAAGTACTTGAGCGGCTGGTGATCAGTCCGATGATGAAGTGATGACCTAAGAGGTAGGGGTGCCCCTTAGTCACTGCATGGACAATAGCAAGCATCTCATGCTCATAAGCAGATAGAGGTAAAGACCATCCCAGCAAAACCTTACTGAAAAAGACAATAGGACACACATCCTGCATGAGGACTGCTCCAAGACCAACATCAGATGCATCACTCTCAACAACAAAGGTCTTGGCAAAATCCGATAAGGCAAGTACAGGAGCAAAAATAAACGCTAATTTGAGTGCCGCAAAAGCGCTCTTCGCAGTGTCAGACCAACCAAAGGCCCTCTTCTTCAACAAAACAGTCAAGGGCGCAACAATGGTGCCATAAGAGGAGATAAAATGCTGATAATAACCTGCAAGACCTAGAAAACCACATAATGCACTTCTAGTAGAAGGTCAAGGCTAATCCCGAACTGCAACAATCTTTGTTGGATCCGTAGCCACGCCATCGGTAGAAATAACATGCCCCAAATACTCAATCTGACGGCAACCAAAGGAACACTTTGATCACTTTAAGAAGAGATTATGCTCACGTAGAAGGGAGAAGACGGTAAGTGCTCCAAGTGGGCATCCCAAGTAGGGCTATAAATGAGAATATCATAAAAAAACACAAGCACAAAGTGCTGTAAATAAGCCTTGAAATTATCATTCATCAAACATTGAAAGGTGGAAAGGGCATTAGTGAGGCCGAAGGGCATGATGAGAAACTCATCCGTCATGTGTGCAGTACCCCGTCTAGGAAATATTATCAGGGTGCATATGTATCTGATGATAACCCGAACGAAGGTCCAACTTCAAAAAGAACTGAGCACCGGCCAACTCATCAAGTAGCTCATCTATAACCGAGATAGGGTACTTATCCTTAAGTGTGATAAGATTAAGTGCCCTATAATCCACACAAAAGTGTCAAGAACCATCCTTCTTGCGAACAAGGAAAGGCGAGGAATAAGAAGACTAACTTGGACGAATAATGCTAGTTGAAAGCGTCTCTCGAACAAGTCGCTCAATCTCAGTCTTCTGAGCATGGGGGAGTGATAAGTTCTCAGATTGGCTGGAGGCGCACCCAGCTGTATAGGAATCTGGTGATCATATGCACGAGGAGGAGGCAGCCCATGAGGCTCTTCAAAAATGGCATGATGCTCATCAATGAGGGTGGCCAAATCTGGTGAAACAACAATGGAATCTGGAACATCAACTATCGGGCAATGCTGCAACAAGTAGCCACGACAGTGATAATGGCAAAGTATCGCTGCAGATTCTGCAGACTAAAGACGGCCCGGTGGTTGAGCAGTGATACACACCGGTTTGCCACCATAAGTAAAGTCCATTGTCATGTGTCGGAAATCCCAAGAACCGGGGCCCAAATCCTCAAGCCACTGAACACTAATGACCACATCAGCCCCCTTGGTGGGAAGCAAGTATAAGTTCAAAATATAAGTCTGGCCTTTTAACTGCAAGTCAACTTTACTGCAAACACCGGAACTCTTGAGATGATTACCATCACCAATCAACATGTCAAAAGTCTCAGAGTCCTTTATAGGATAGCCCAGGCGGTGAGCAACATGGTCATTAACAAAATTGTGGGTACTACCATTATCAATCAAAACTGAAACCAGTTACTTTTTAATCAACCCTTTGACTCGCATAGTACGTGGAGTAAAAGTACTCGCAAAGGCTTGCAAAGTAATCTCCATCTCACAAGCCTCAATATGGGTCAAATCCTCCTCAAAAACATCAGCAAAAGTGTCATCCTCATACTCTTCATCATAATGCTCATCAAGCAAATATAACCGATGAGCAGTGCAGCGATGTCCAGGGGCATATTTTTAATCACAATTATGATATAGTCCTTTTGAACAATGATCGGCCATCTGCGAAGTAGTAAGTCAAGTAATAGGAGGAGTGGAGGAATTACCAAGAGGTGAGTAAATGCCCATGAGCGGGGGTCCGATAAAAGTGAAAGTAGCGCTTGGCACGTGAAATCCACACATCTAGATCACGTATGTTAAATACAGGAAATGTGACATGTATCAGACAAGCTTGGACAGTGCCCTCTTGATCAATAGGTATGTCAGCATACCGACAGTCCACGTGCCCGCGACCACGATTGCACCCTCCCCATCCACGATATTCAACAGTATTAGGAAACTCGTCATTAGACGCAAAATAATCATCCTCATTAGCATAAATAAATGCTTGTTGGGGTTGGACCCAGGGTGCACCAGAGCGTAGAGAGGGGGACCGGCATTGGGGCCCAATTGTGGAGTTGGGATACCTGCTGAACGAACAAGCTTGATCTGGGAAGTGGGTTGGTGAGGCTCATAGACATATAGATTCCCAGATCTATGTAGAACAGGTCTGTTTGGACGCATGTAGAAATAAGCCCCAGTCACTCCCATGCCATGTCGTTGGGAAACTAGGGCATGTGGTGACAAATGTGTAACACCCGAAAAATTGGTACGCTAACTAAAGGTTTCTATTTTAGGAAACTGTTCTAAAATAGGAAAATTTTGTTGCCTGATTTGATTTCAGGTTGTGAGATGTGCTGTGATGTGTTATTTGATTTTATGATGTGGAAGGATTCGTTAAATCGCATGACTAATCGTGGTAGAACACCAGGACACGAGGGTTGGTCCTGCCGCAGGGCACAACCTGGCGCTGAAACCAGCCTGGCGCCAGGGTCTGAGAACACCTGATGCCAGGAGTGGGGCCAGGCGCTAGGACATGTGTTCAGTGGATGAAACTTGTGTGAATTTCATAATTAGTAAGTTGATTTTTATTTTGTTGCGTGGTTTGTGGTCTACTCGAGATGGTGTAACGAGTAGTGCAACCGTGGGACATCAGAGACGTGCACAAAGGACTCAAGCTAAAGACGCACAGACCTAGATGCAGAGCCACGTGGCACTGGCCAGGGGTGACTTATGAACGTGAATGACAGGGCATGGAGTGATCACGAGTCGGTTGGAATGAATCTTAGTGCAAATCTACGGTTTAACCTAATCACGGTAAATAATGTAAGTATCGCGAAGGATCAGGAAGTATTAGTTCGGTTGAGATAATTAAGGAAGATAAGTCTTAGTTAAAAGAAGATAATTATTTCACTTTGTCTCGGCCAATAAGAGGGAGGCGTCTAGAGAGAGAGAGGGGCGTCCTATTGGTGGGCTTTTATTTGGTAGTTTCCTAGTGTTTAAGGAACTAGAGTTGATAAGGAAGTATCCTAACCAAGAAGATTACAAACCTATCTAATTATGGGATTAGCATGCTGGGCGTCCTAATCACATTTGAAGGAAGGATCCTAATTGATTAATTAGGATTTGAGATTAGGAAAGTGCTAGATTAGGAGTGATCCTAATTGGTGTAGGAATTGGCTATAAAAGCCAAGGAGGAGGCTGGCCCATGCAATCGCACGCCAAGCCATTGTGACGACTTGTGCAAACCTTAGCTCTTCTCCCCTTCATTGCCGCAAATTCCAGCAACCTTGTACCTCTTCTTTCAACATCTATTCTCGTGCGATCGAAGGTGTGGAGGCGCCGTTGCGAAGGAGAAGGAAAGAGCTACGCGAGGAGGTGTATTTTGCGTACATCTAAGTGGTAGGATGGTTTTTCCTAACCAATCTGATTTAAATCGTTTTGCTTCATTCTTGGCATGATTATTTGATGATCTCATTAATGTTATCTCAGTGATAAGGGTTGTGTTAATGTAAGATTCATTAGAGATTCCTTGTTGTTTATCAAGTAAGAGTATACTTGTTGATATATCTCTTTTAATGCTTCGTGTTAGTGCATACATGCTTACCTTTGATGAAAATATTGATATGGTCATGTCTCTTGAATGTGGGAGCTCATAAATTTCTCTTCTTTATTTCTGTAATGTCTTCTTTTAATCATCCTATATGGTTAAGGGGTGTATTAATGATATTAAAAGCTTCATTAGAGCAAGGGTTATGCCTTGAGTCTAGCTTAAGGTTTTAACAGCAAGTAAAGTTATGAAATCACTAAAATCCAGAACGTGCCAAAGTCTAGAATTACTCTAGGAGGGGAGTAATTAAGGGTATTGAGGTCATATTATCATGATTAATGAGTAATAATACGAGATTACTTATTATAAGCAAGTAATGTCCTCTCGGCTAGAATTATTCCTGTGCCGACAGTGCTCAGTCTAAAAATCATAACTAATTGTACAAAATTCAAAAAAATACACCGTTAGTGGGGTTATAAACTAGACTCATAGTCTTCTGTATAAATTTTAGAGTCAACGTCCTTCTGTATTGACGGTGGGGCAATCGTAAGTGGGGTGTACAGTATAAGACAGTTTACTGGAATTAGGGTTTTAAAGCACTAATAAGTACTATTACTCATAATATGATGTAATCTGATCAAAATAATACTAATACAATATGGTAAGACCTCTTAAGGATCACTTCTGTAAGTAAGGAAGTCCAAAATATTAAGACTTTGGGACGAGTCAGTGTACCTTAGAGTCAAGACTATTATTGTTTCCTTTGTACATTGTGGAGTCGGTTTGAGTATCCAATTGGAGATCAAACCTTTCTAAAAACATCAATATTAAAGATAATACAACTCCAGGCTTAGAGATGTTCCTATCAAAGGTAAGATATGATGCATGATGTGTAATCAATGAGTGAAATTCAATTGTACTCCTACACTGAGTTATCTATCGGCCTGACTTTGAAATATGAATTGTGTTCTTATAATGAACTTTATGCTACTAAGAGCGATTATATATTATACTCCAGAGAGTGTCATTTATTGTCGAGAGACCTTGATATTCGATTCATACTCCATGAGTGAGTCATTGTGGTAAGAGTTACCCTATCCTCAGAGAGTTGAGACCTTTGCTTTTGTTGAATCATTGTCCAGTTGACATTGACCTATTTCTCCACTAGAGACATTGCGAGGACCTCTCCGAGGTGGACTCATAGTATGCTCACGAGCCATTGCTAGATCTTGCGAGATCTTCTATATTTATGGATTTGTGATTCCTTACTGCCTGAAAAGAGGCACATACGTACGTTTTAGACTGGTTGATATTACAGAAGGTCTTCAGTCTCCGCTTATCGTGTCCGTAAACACGAATGGGGCCAGTATGCCTAGACGCTAGCCAGGTTCCAAAAAGAGAACCTCTAGGATGTTCTGGTATATTTTACCTTTTGCGATTGGTAAACTCAACGAGCAGAAATTGTAACTCCTATGCTTAGAACTTTTGGTATTATGACCATTATCTCCTTACACTGGTAATTGTTCGGAGTCTTATTGAGATTATTCTTCCCTATACTTGTGCATTGAGACTGTTATTATTTGACATTTCTGTTCAGGTAAAATAAACCTTTGATTGGTCTTTCAGAGAGTGTATTCTTGATTATCTGAGTGATCTATTCTTCATATCCTATTTTGTCTTCCCGATGGGTTTTTATATCCTATTGGGTATTTCTATGAAATACTCATGAATCCTATGATGCAGGCCTTAAGGATCAGTAATCTAAGAGTTTGCAGCTTGAAAAGGTAAAGCGGATGCGTGGAGGACGTTTTGAAGAATTGCTTTTATTTCTTTTGCTAGAACTTTATTAGTGTTGGCCAGTGTGTGCCTTGATTTGATGTTTATTTATTTGACAGTTTTAATTATTCTATTGTAATAATTTAAGTAGGAATCATTTACTACATTGACAATATTATTTGAAATTCGATGAAAAATTTCTTAGTTCTTAGATTCTGAGTTTTGTTATGAGTTCCTGGTGAAGTCGATTACACGTTCTTACATGACGATGTAAATGACCCGAGTGATCAAGTATCTGGTCGCGTCCCAGGGTTCCTACCTCGGCTTTGATTGGTTTATCTAAGGCTTTCGCACTCCAATCGAGGTCAGAGATTTTGGGGAGTGACATGCCCCAAAATCCCCGACCTCGATCAAAAGCCTTACATTTTGGGGAGTGCGGAAGTCTTTAAATAAGCCAATCAAAAGCCGAGATAGGAACCTTGGGACGCGACCGACTACTCGATTACTCGGGTCGATTACATCGTCACGAAAGAACATGTAATCGACATCACCAGGAACTCATAACAAAACTTAGAAATTTAGAACTAAGAAATTCTTCATCCAATTTCAAATAACATTGTCAATGTAGCAAATGATTCCTACTTAAATTATTACAACAAAATAATTAAAACTGTCAAATAAACAAACATCAAATCAAGGCACACACTGGTCAACACTAATAAAGTTCTTGCAAAAGAAGTAAAACAAATAAAAGCAATTCTTAAAAATGTCCTCCACGCATGCTGGCCCCATTCGTGTTTACGGACACGATGAGCGGAGACTGAAGACCTTCTGTAATGTCAACCAGTCTAAAACATACGTATGTGCATCTTTTCGGGTAGTAAGGAATCGCAACTCCATAAATATAGAAGATCTCGCAAGATCTAACAATGACTCATAAGCATATTATGAGTCCACCTCGGAGAGGTCCTCGCAAGGTCTCTAGTGGAGAAATAGGTCAATGTCAACTGGACAATGATTCAACAAAAGCAAATGTCTCAACTTTCTGCGAATAGGGTAACTCTTACCGCAATGACTCACTCATGGAGTATGAATTGAATATCAAGGTCTCTCGACAATAAATGACTCACTATTTGAAGTATAATATATAATCGCTCTTAGTAGCATAAAGTTCATTATAAGAACACAATTCAGATTTCAAAGTTAGGCCGATGGATAACTCACTGTAGGAGTACAATTGAATTTTACTCATTGATTACACATCATGCATCATATCTTACCTTTGATAGGAACATCTCTAAGCCTGGAGTTGTATTATCTTTAATATTGATGTTTTTAGAAAGGTTTGATCTCCAATTGGATACTCAAACCGACTCCACGCTGTACAAAGGAAACAATAATAGTCTTGACTCTAAGGTACACTGACTCGTACCAAAGTCTTAATATTTTGGACTTCCTTACTTACAGAAGTGATCCTTAAGAGGTCTTACCATATTGTATTAGTATTATTTTGATCAGATTACATCATATTATGAGTAATAGTACTTATTAGTGTTTTAAAACCCTAATTCCAGTAAACTGTCTTATAATACTAATAGCACTTATTAGTATTATTTTGATCAATTAGTTATGATTTTTAGACTGAGCACTGTCGGCACAGGAATAGTTCTGGCCGAGAGGACATTACTTGCTTATAATAAGTAATCTTGTATTAATAATCATTAATCATGATAATATGACCTCAATACCCTTAGTTACTCCCCTCCTAGAGTAATTCTAGACTCTGACACGTTCTGGATTTTAGTGATTTCATGACTTTACTTGTTGTTAAAACCTTAACCTAGACTCAAGGCATAACCCTTGCTCTAATGGAACTTTTAATATCATTAATACATCCCTTAACCATATATGACGATTAAAAAAAGACATTACAGAAGTAAAGAAGAGAACTTTATGAGCTCCCACGTTCAAGAGACATGACCATATTGATATTTCCATCGAAGGTAAGCATGTATGCACTAACACGAAGCAATAAAAGAGATATATCAACAAGTATACTCTTACTTGATAAACAACAAGGAATCTCTCATGAATCTAACATTAACACAACCCTTATCACTGAGATAACATCAATGAGATCATCAAATAATCATGCCAAGAATGAAGCAAAATAATTTAAATCAGATTGGTTAGGAAAAACCATCCTACCACTTAGATGTACGCAAAATACACCTCCTCGCGTAGCTCTTTCCTTCTCCTTCGCAATGGCGCCTCCACACCTTCGATCACACGAGAATAGATGTTGAGAGAAGAGGTATAAGGTTGCTCGAATTTTTGGCAATGAAGGGGAGAAGAGCTAGGGTTTGCATAAGTCGTCACAATGGCTTGGTGTGCAATTGCATGGGCCAGCCTCCTCCTTGGCTTTTATAGCCAATTCCTACACCAATTAAGATCACTCCTAATCTAGTACTTTCCTAATCTCAAATCCTAATTAACCAATTAGGATCCTTCCTTCAAATATGATTAGAACGCCCAGCATGCTAATCCCATAATTAGATAGGTTTGTAATCTTCTTGGTTAGGATACTTCCTTATCAACTCTAGTTCCTTACACAACTAGGAAACTACAAAATAAAAGCCAACCAATAGGACGCCCATCTCACTCTAGACGTCTCCCTTCTATTGGCTGAGACAAAGTGAATTAATTATCTTCTTTTAACTAGGACTTATCTTCCTTAATTATCTCAACCGAATGATACTTCCCGATCCTCCGCGATACACATCTTATCTACCTCGATTAGGTCAAACAGTAGATTTGCACCAAGATTCACTTCAATCATCTCGAGATCACACCATGCCATATCGCCCACGTTCACATGACTCCCTTGGGCCAGTGCCACTTGGCTCTGTGTCCAGGTCTGTGCGTCTTTAGCTTGAGTCCTTTGCTCACATGTCTCTGGTGTCTCGCAGTTGCACTTCTCGTTACACTATCTCGCATAGCCCACGAACCACACATCAAAACCAAAATTAATTTACTCATTGAGGATAATCCACTGAACACATGCCCTGGCACCTGGCTCCACTCATGGCTTCAGGTGTTCTCAGACCCTGGCGCCAGGCTGGTCTTACCGCCAGATTGTGCCCAACGCCAGGACCAACCCTCGTGCCCTGGAATTATGTCACAATCAGTCATGCGATTTAACGAATCCTTCCACATCATAAAATCAAATAACACATCACAGCACATCACAGCACATCACATCACACAACCAGAAATCAATTCAGGCAACAAAACTTTCCTATTTAGAACAGTTTCCTAAATTAGAAACCTTTAGTTAACGTACCAATTTTTCGGATACCACGCTGTCATACAACCGTGTGACCATCTCCACCGAGCCTGGGCCCAGGGAGAACGATCCTCTACAGCAAGGAACCAACACCCAACTGGGCCTGATCCTAGCCCATTAATCACGCTCTAGTCTCAAGGTCATGGTTCATCCACCAGACTTTGGGCCCTATCTCCTTAGAACTTAAGGATACAGGTGTACGAGCCTATAGAACAGATCAAAAATCCCATATCGCAGTACGGAAGTGGGTTGGTGAGGCTCATAGACATATGGATTCCCAGATCCATGTAGAACGGGTCCATTTGGACCCGTGTAGAAATAACCCCCAGTCACTCCCATGCCATGTCATTTGGAAACTAGGGCATGTGGTGAAAAATGTATCTGGTTGGCGGCGAGAGGCGGAGGAGACCAAGCTCCAATAGGGGGTATCTGATCAGTGTGAGGCATTTGTGGTGGCCCAACAAAAGGTTGGGAGGTGACCGGGGCTGAAAAATCGACACCTTGGGTGGAGTGGAGAGGCGGCATGGTGGAGGCGGCTGGAGTGGGAGGGGTGGAGGATGGGATCTGGCCGGAGAGTGCCGACTCGGCCTGGCGTAAGGTGGAGAAGTGCCTTGAACCAGAAAGGCTCCACCTTGCTCTATCGATCGAAGGAGGCGACATGGTTGTGAGGAGCCACAACCGCAGTAGACGGCTGGGGAGGCAAGTTCACGACAGCAGTGGTCAGACGGTCATAGCCATGGGCTTTGACAGACCCTGCAGAGAGGTTGACAAAAAGGAGGCGGCGGCCACGACGCTGGTGAACTGTGGGATGGACTCGGCGTGGAGTTGCAGCACCAGCGAGCCAAAGGTGGGAGACTTGAAGAACATCGATGGTGGTGAGTCTGCCGTGAAGGCGCCTGGTGACACAATGCCCCATCAAGGCGTCATGCCGGGAGGCTGTAATTGCTTGCCGACTGGAAAATTCGGTGGTGGAAACATGGTCAGGAGGGGCCAAAGCTCGAAGGAGAAGCCAACACAGAAAGGTGACGCAAGGAAGGCAAGATCTCATCAAAGAGACGGGTGTTCTTCTGCTGACTCGTGTCAAGGAGACGAGTGGACTCGACAAACTTGGTGGCGATGGAATTCTTCAAATAAGTAAGTTCTCTTTCAACTTTCGCCTCCAATTGTGTAGTCCGGGAAGTCACCTGCATGATGCGGTGATGGGAACGTCGTGAAAGTCCACTGTATTAGGCATCATGGAGAGGCCCCGGAGGACGTCGACGGTGGGTCGGGATTCTTACGATGGGCTCTGGTGAGAGCGGCAGCAAGGGTGGGTTGGGTGGGAACTAAGGATCGAGAACCACTCCGATACCAATGATGTAAACTCTCCAGATCAGCCATCTGATATAAATGATATTTTCAGGGTTGATGAATGATATTTTCAGGGCTTATTTATAGCGCTTTGTGCTTGTGTTTTTTGATGATATTCTTATTTATAGCCCTACTTGGGATGCCCACTTGGAGCACTTACGATACGTCTTCTCCCTTCTACATGAGCATAGTCTCTTCTCAAAGCGATCAAAGTGTTCCTTTGGTTGCTGTCAGATTGAGTATTTGGGGCATGTTATTTCTGCCGATGGCGTGGCTACATATCCAACAAAGATTGTTGCAGTTCGAGATTGACCTCGACCTTCTACTACACGTGCATTACGTGGTTTTCTGGGTCTTGCAGTTTATTATCAGCATTTTATCTCTTCTTATGGCACCATTGTTGCCCCCTTGACTGCTTTGTTGAAGAAGGGGGCCTTTGGTTGGTTTGACATTACGGAGCGCACTTTTAAGGCACTTAAAGCGGTGCTTATTTCTGCCACTGTACTTGCCTTATCGAATTTTGCCAAGACCTTTGTTGTTGAGAGTGATGAATCTGATGTTGGTATTGGAGCAATCCTTTTGCCTTTTCAGAAAGGCTTTGCCGGACGGTCTTTACTTCTATCTGCTTATGAGCATGAGATGCTTGCTATCGTCCATGCAGTGACTAAGTGGCACCCCTACCTTTTTGGTCGTCTCTTCTTCATCTGGACCGATCACCAGCCACTCAAGTACTTCCTGGATCAGAGAGTGGCTACTCCAGCTCAGCAACGTTGGGTTTCTAAGTTGATGGGATATGATTATGAGATGGTCTATAAGCAGGGTTCCGAGAACGGAGTTGCAGATGCCTTATCTTGACAGTTGAAGGACTCTTCCCTACATGCCCTTTCCGCTCCTATTTTCCTTTTATGGATGAGTTGCGAATTGCTTATTTGGCGGAATCCGATATTTGTGATCTTATTTCCCGCCAATAGGCTGATCTTTCTTCCTCTCTTGGCCTTATTTTGTAGGATGGTATTGTGTTATGGCGTGGGCGCTTGTGTAAGGATATTCTTCATCTTTTCCATTGTACTTTAGCTACTGGCAATGAAGGGGTTTTTCGTACTTATAAAAGGGTCTCTCAAAGCTTTGCATGCGTGGCCTCAAATGTTTCGTACAACTTTTTGTGGCCCAGTGTGATGTTTGTCAGTGAGCTGAGAGTGATTATACCACCCCCTCTGGCCTTCTACAACCATTGCCTCTTCCTGAGCAGATATGCAAAGATATCAACTTAGATTTTATTGAGGGTTTGCCTAAAGTTCAAGGTAAATCAGTTGTGCTTGTGGTAGTTGATAGGCTTTCCAAGTACGTCTATTTTTCTGCTCTCTCCCACTCCTATACATAGAATATTGTTGTTGTGATTTTTGTGCGTGATGTAGCCAGCCTCCATGGGATGCCCAAATCTATTGTTTGTGATCATGACAGGGTGTTCATATCTTCGTTCTGGCAAGCGTTCTTCCGTTTGCAGAGCACTACCTTTCGGATGAGTTCTTCTTATCGGTAAGTTCTCTCTCGACTTTCGCCACCAATTGAGTAGTTGGGGAAGTCACCTGCATGAGTGCGGTGATGGGAACATCATGAAACTCCGCTGGATTAGACATCACGGAAGAGGCCCAGAGGACGTTGGCGGTGGGTCGGGACTCTTTCGATGGGCTTCAGTCATAGCGGCAGCAAGGGTGGGTTGGGTAGGAATTGAGGATTGAGAACCACTTCGATACTAATGATGTAGACTTTCGTCTACAATGGAGAGGAGAGAAGGGAATAGAAAAACTAAACTAGAACAAAAGATAACTAAATATGTATTTTCTTCTGTAATCTCGTTTGGGCCATAGGACTCACATATTTAAAGAGTGAAAATAACTTAATCCTAGTGCAAATAATGAGATTTAACTCGGAAACATGATAAGATACGGAATTCTACTTCTAATAGAACTAATAAAGCCTGTAGAACTATATTAAGTGACTACTAGTGCTAATAGGAATGCCTAATTTAGTCCATAACACATTGTTTGTTAGTTAATTAGCAGAAACGCACATATAAAGAATAGTGAAGGTAAAAATATCATTTGAAACTGTGGATGTACTGGTGATTATTTTTCGGCATCTATATAATTTACATTCACATTGACATTGGAAATTGTGCTTAAGAATGGTATTTCTCTTTCTTTCTTATTTGTGCAATTGATGAATAATGCAAGTTCAAGACTGATTCGAGGCATTTCACATTGTGGACCTTTTTGGAAATCTATTGATTTTTCTTCATCAAACACCTGGATGAGTTTTTCTAAGATTGGTGGTTTATACAAAACTTGTTTGTTGTCTCATATGGTGCGATGCATCAGAACCAGATTCATGTGATGAGCTTATGACAAATGCATTTGAGTATGCATTCAAAGCTGGAGGACTTGAGAGAGACGAAGATTACCCTTACATGGGAACTAATTTTTTTTATAATTGGGAATTTCATTAAAATAAACAGAGAGTTACAAAGCAAGATACATAAATCAACTCTCAGAAAAGACACAAAGAAACCAAAAGAGGTTCTGTGGCCATAAACAACCACAAAAAAGAGAAGCCCTTAACTAAGAATAAATCATTCTAAGGCTTATAAAAAAGAACATGCAAATAGTTATCAATCTTCCTAGAAAGAGTGTAGAAATTTGCAGTGCATGAGGCATAACTCTTTCAACTTATAACCTCCAAGATATGTCTAGATTGATGAATGATAGAGATGGCCAAATCAAGGCTTTGAATGCTCTTATCTTGAAATAAACGACAATTCCTCTCATGCCAAATGAAAGTAGTATGGACGGTGAACATCGTTTGGTGTACTTTTCCAGCATATTTATTTGATTTGACAAATTGAATCACCCATTGAAGATCAGCAGCAACTACTCCAATGATACACCTTACGCTTAACTTTTGAAGGATAAGTCTCCAAACAGTCTTAGAGTATTGGCATTCAAATAGAAGATGTATAATATTTTCTTCAGAACATCTGCACAAGTAACACATGTTTAGGATACAAAATCCCCTTTTGACTAGAGAATCTACTGTCAAAAGGCCTCCATTTAATGCCGTCCAGATACAAAAGGAGTACCTATTTACACAATGCTTGAACCAAACAAGGATATGCCTGTCAACCAAATTAGATTTAAGTCGAAAGAATTCCCATGCTCTTTTCTGCCTCTTGCATGCGGATTGTAAAATGCTGAATAAAGCACCAATGGTTGAGTCAGAAAGTATCGCATAACCTATCAGTCAAAGAACCTCCCAGAGATGTGATAGTCCTTAAACCCAATTGTCTAAGCAGAGGAGTTTGGTTTACCCAAGGATCCAACCAAGTTAAAACTGATTCTCCATTGCCAATTTTGATAAAAGAGGCATGATGCACGAGATCCCTGATATTCAAAATACATTTCCAAGCATATGAACCTGAATTTGTATTTACTGTTGATCTACACATGAAATATGCATTTTATTATCTCCTAAACATATGTTTCTGCTAGTGTTTGATTAGAATTCTACTACTTTAATATAGTTTTTGGTTTTTGTAGGAAACAAGAGTAATACACAGAAATGAGGTGAAAATAGACTTTAATAGTTAAATTATCATAACTTCGTGTACACATCTATGATGTAATTTATTCAAGCTTCAGGTTAAAGTTCAAAAAGTCAACTTTCCAATGCCACCAACCGCGCGCAATTCAGAGTTCGGAGCGAAAAGTTATAGCCATTTGAAATTCATGAATAATAACCATGATCGATCGGCCATTCAACGCGATCGATCGCATGAGCCGCAAAACAGTATTATTGAAGGAAACGATCAATCGGCACCAAAACGATCGATTGTATCTACTGGAATTTTTGATCAGCGCAAGATAGTAACTACGATCGATCGGTATCATACGGCGTCGATGGCCAAAGTAATTGATCGGAGGAAAATAACGAAGGAATTTTGATCGATCGGTAGGCGAACAATCGGCAATATGGAGCGATCGATCGCCGTGTGCGGAAAATTGAAATAAGACCTATTTCGACTCAGATTTGGAAGGGAACTTCGTGGTTTTCCTTCACTCCTATAAATAGGCCTTATGGGAGAACGTTTTGAGCACCAGAGAACATACCTTGGAGGCTAGAGAGGAGCAAGAGAATGAGTCTTTTGGAGCAAAGTAGAAGAAGTATTCATGACGATGGATCTACATAAACAGACTTCTCTTTTCTTTCTTTCTATGTATAACTAAACTTTCATTCAAGGCTTGATGAAGCCCTAGATGTGTATTGCTACTCTTGTTAGTTTAATTTTATAAAGTTGATTATGATTCATGCTTAATGCGATTTCATGAGTATTCTTTTCAGTGCTTGATCATAGACTTGATTGATTATGAATGAAATTAGATATTGTGATTGATTTTATGCCCGATCAAGGATAAGATTAATTGCATTATAATAGAGTTGTGATTGATTCTATGCCCGATCAAGGATAAGATTGATTACATAATAGTGGATGAACTTTCGTGTCCGATCAAGAACGTTGTGAATTCATTAGTAATTCATGTGTCCGATCAAGAACATGAATTACCATATCATGTTAATGTATGCTTAATAATAATCAAGAGTAGTAATTGCATGTCTAGTGGTGGATTCTCTGCCTTGATATTCTCCATATTGATTGAATCCTAGTAATTTAGTTAAAAATTCATTGCTTTCTTAGTCTAGAATCAACACTGCTGTTTTCTTTTGAATTTGGTAAAATATTAATCCGTCCCTGAGGTTCGATAACCCTTTCTATACTCACTGTAGTACAATTGCCTTGTGCACTTGCAAGGGTTTTATATTTAAACGAGCAACTATCCAGATTGAATTATGGGTAATATAAACTCCATGCACCCACTTACACCAAAGGGATTCTTTGGATGTAATCAAACTCCAAAACAGCTTGCCAATACCAGCATTGTTAATGTCTTTGATACGACGAATGCCCAATCCACCCTCTTTCAATGGTCTACAAATTTTCCACCAAGATACATTTCTGAAACTAGTGGAAGAGGATACACCTTTCTATAAGAAGGAAGAAAACATGCCCTCCAAATGTCTATAGGCTCGCTTAGGGAATTTGAAGCAAGATGTCTAATAAAGGGAAAGTCCTTCTAACACTGATTTAATTATTCAACTCTCCCAGCATAGAATAATAAAGAGGACTTCCAACCATCAATTCGAGACATTACTCTATCAAAAAGAGGTTGACATGCTGCAAATGTAATTTTCTTTGAAGAAAGGGGCAGACCCAAGTACCTAATAGGGAGAGCGTCCACCCGGAAACTGAAGAGTCGCTGAATCTCATCTTGAATGGTACAATTGGCTGAGAAGAGAAGAGAGCTTTTTGAAGTGTTGGCATGTAATCCAGAAAAATTTGCAAAGATGTCCAAAGCTTCTTTGATATGGGCTACATACACAATATTTTCTTTAGAAAAAATAAGGATGTCCTACGCAAATAGTAAGTGGGAAATAAGCGGTCCATTAGGAAACATTGGAGCATTAATACGACAATCTGTGCATCGAACATCTAACAAACATGTTAATCCTTCCATGCATAAGATAAAAAGAAGAGGGGATAAAGGACAGCCTTGGTGCAAACCACTTTGACTTCGAAAATATCCATAACTAGAGCCATTAAGCAACACACTGAGCCTTGGAGTGCATATACATTCTTTAATCCAGCCCATCCACTTCTTATCAAACCCAAGTGTAGAAAGTGTCGCCAAAACATATTCCCATTTTACTTTATCAAAATCTTTTCTCAGGTCCACTTTAATTCAAAACCTACGCTCCCCTCCATGAAGATGATAATTACGGACCAACTCATGCGCCAATAGGACATTCTCACCAATCAAGCGACCTTTAATAAAGGTGGACTGATTATGGCTAACAAGAAAGGGCAACACCATGGACAATCTATTAGCCATAATCTTAGTGATAGTTTTATAAACAAAACTACACAAAGAGATGGGACGAAAATCATCAAAGGTTTTAGATCTGCATTTCTTGGGAACGAGTGTGAGAAAAGTATGATTAAGACTTTGTAAAGAATCCCCTGTATTAAAAAAGTATTGAACTGCTTCCACCAAATCAGATCCCACAATATCCCAGAATGAGGTAAAAAACTCTTTTGGAAAACCATCAGGGCCAGGCGCCTTGCCATTAAGGGCTGCAAATATGACATATTTAATTTCATCCACATCCACAAGCTGAGACAAAAACTCACGTTGATTATCATTTAATACTTGAGTAAACGGAATGTTAAAAGTACCTTCTGTAGGAGATGGACTAAAGAGGTTTTTTTAATAGGTTTCTGCCTCTCGAGCAATTGCTTCTTGATCATTCAAACTCTGCCCAACTTCATTTATGATTTCATGAATAGAATTAGTAATAGTATAAGAGGCCACCGTAGCATGGAAAAACTTGGTACAACGATCCCCTTGGGTTATCCAATTGACCCTTGATTTTTGCCTGTAGAAACTTTCTCTAATTTCATCTTCATAAAAAACCTTATGTCTGACATTTTTTTCTCTTTCACGTAGATCTTTATTAGAAGGATCACTATGAAGAGATAATTGAATAGCATGCAATTTAGCCACAACCTCATTATATCTTTTGTTAACATCCCCAAAATAAGTATGATTCCATACTTTGACAGCCTGCTTCACCGCCTGCAGTTTCTTTAGAATAACAACCAGAGGGTTCCCTTGCATTTATAAGTTCCAAACTTGCTGGACAATAGTTTTAAGAGATTCATCCTTCAACCACATAGTAAAGAATTTAAAAGGTTTGGGACCCCTTAGGAAAAACCGATTTCATGGAGAAAATAATAGGGCAGTGGTCAGATATACCTGCGGGAGGACAAATAAGAGCTACAGAAGGAAACTTTAAAATCCAATCTGCATTGCATAGAGCACGATCAATTCTACTCATTATAAGTTGGTCGCCATCTCTATTATTAGTCCAAGTATAGTCAATCGAACAAGGAATCTCATGAAGACCTATTGAATGAATAAAGTCATTAAACTTGCAAGTTTCCCAAGCAGGGGGAGTAAGACCACCCACACGATCTGAATCACACCGAACTGAATTATAATCACCCATCAAAATCCAAGCACCATTAATGTGTCCAAGAAGAGAACCCAAATGCTGCCAAAGAATTGAACGCTCTTGGCCAAGATTGGAACCATATACGACTATGTAATAGAATTGGTCACCTCCAGCAATAGATGTAACTAAGCAATGAATAAATTGGCTAGAATGATTCAATTTCTGGTTATCAAAGACACTGGGATTCCACAAAATCATAAGCCATCCACCATCATCATCATCCAGGTTATTAAAAAAATTCCATCCCCTCACAATCTTGTGTTGAAGTCGATCCATCTGGCGGGATTTTATTTTATGCTCACAAATGCTAATAAGGTGAATATTATGAGCTTGGACAAGGTCTCCAACTGCAAACCTTTTTGCTCAGTGGCCTAACCCACGGATATTCCAACATGCAATCGACATCAGGAAGAAGGAGGGGAGCCCCCCCTCATTTTTGTTCTTGGTCTTATTCTTATTATTCGATTTATTCTTCGACTTTGCTTGCCGATGTGGCTGGACACGACAGTTTGAAGATATAGAAGATGTGGAAGTAGCATCATCTGAATCTCCCAATATATCATCTTGTGTGTTCAATAAATTGAAAGCATTCTTAACCTCTGGTGTCTTGCTTTTGAGTTAGGGAGTCCATAAATTTTGCACCACGCTTTCTTGTAAGTTGCCAATCATGGGTTAAATGCTCCATATTTGGTTCAGAAAGTAAACCAGAGTGTGAACCGGGTTGAGAGGGGACGAGAGGCACAGAGGAGGGGCCCACTACTTGAGCGTCCAGAGTGATGCTCTTGTGTCTAAAATTGGGTGTGACTATTTGTGTCATAATTGGATCAGATGCCAAAATCATGGGAATGGGAGAAATTTGAGAAATTGGGATATTAAGGGAAAGTGGCCTGGTTTGAGTGGCATGGCTAATAATAAGATCAAGTAAAATAGGAAGCTGAATATTTGTAGGATTACCTGCAGAGGAAGGTGAGCTAATTTGATGGGAGGAATTAATTGCTTACGCATCCAAAGATAGTTTGTTACCAACTAGAGAATCTGGAGGATCTTGAAAATCCTGAAAGATATTTTGTTGCTGAATTGGGTTCTCTTCACTTTGGGACACTGAGAGCATAGGCTGATGTGGCACGTGCTGAGTAGGAGCAAGGCTGGTAGAGGCATACTCATTTGGCATAACATTAGAAAGATCCATATGACGTGGCAAAAGATGATTTGCAGATTTTTGATGTAGCTTTGCCATGTCATCATCTTCAACCTCTCGATCAGTCACTGCCATGTTTGTCGGCCCTTCATCTGAGCGAGGAACTTGGCGCCAAGTTGTAGTCGTGGGGCAGGAATCCGCCAAATGATCAAAACATTTACACTTCGTGTAAATTCGTGGCTTCCACTCATAAACTACTTTGAAAGTTTCAGTAGTATTATCTTCAAAATCCATAGTAACATGATATGGGAATTGAAACTCTGGGTCTATTTCAACACAGATTCTGGCATACGTAAGACGACTCATATTCATTCTAAATGCATTGACGTAAGACGGCTCAGATCCACTATAGATGCATCACAATATAGAGGAGTACCAAGATTGCTCCCAATCATACTAAAGCTGTCGGTGTTAAAGTGCTCTACGGGGAGCTCGGGCAAACGTATCCATAAAGGAATTGATTTGATAAGTTGGCGGACTGGTTTCATACCCGGCTTCCAGGGCTTCAATATCAATGGCCGCCCTCCTACTGCCCACATTGAATTGTAAATTCGTTCATAATCTTGGGTTGAGGAGAATCGGAATAGTAAAAAGCCCTCTGATAGAGCAGCATTACATTGTCGAATCTCCTCCAGGATCTGAATGGAAGGCTGACGGAGAAGCTCTGGGTAGTGAGAGAGCTTCGTAGAAGATGATGCATGGGAGAACAGGGAACTCCAATTGAGAGAGGGAGGCAGAGAGGTGATCGTTTAAAATTAAAACCCTTGCAAGTGCACAAGGCAATTGTACTACGGCGAGTATTAAAGGGTTGTCGAACCTCAGGGACGGATTAATCTTTTACCAAATTCAAGAGAAGAAAGTTACAGTTTTTGTTTAATCTAAATAAAGCTATGAACTTTAACTACTAAGCTGAGATTTAATCAATATGGAGAAGACCAAGGCTTCGAATCCACTACAATAAACTAGTGTATCGTTTCTCTCTCTCTTTTGAATAAAGATTTCCAATTGGCTAGCATATTCCTCTCGGACATACACTTGTCAACTGAAAATATAGTGCTCTCCTCTCGGATGTAACACATAAAACGGTTAAAACATGGAATTGTGATTTATCTTTCTCGAGTAGAAACCAATGAAATTTTATTGATATATAACACCTCATTCTACTCACGTTCCTCTCGGATACACAAGTATTCTTCGGATTGAAACTCACAAGAATTCACTCTTGTCTCTCTCGAGTACAAAGAACAAACCTTTATTGAATTAACGGTGATTACACAATAAAATCCATACACCAACTAGAGTAAAAACATAAGATGAGAGAAAAGAAACTACACAACCAGATTATTGGGCTTCATCTACGCCTGGGAAAGGTGTTTAGCCTCGCATCGGAAGAGAAATCACCATCGTGTTCTCCAAGTTCTTCATCTCCTTCTCTCCTTTGCTCTAGCCTCTAATAAAGCTCAAAAGTCTCTAAGGGTTGAATATGTGGTGCCCAAAACGTTCTCCCATAAGGCCTATTTATAAGAGTGAAGAGAAACCACGAAGTCCCCTTCCAAATCCAAGTCGAAATAGGTCTTATTTTGGTTTGCCGCATACGGCGATCGATCGCTCCGTATTGACGATCGTTCGTTATCCGATCGATCGCAATTCCTTCGTTATTTTCCTCCAATCGATCGCTTTGCCGATCGACGCCGCATGATACCGATCGATCGTAGTTACTGTCTTCATCGATTGAAAAATTCCAGTAGATACGATCGATCGTTTTGAGTCCGATCGATCGTTTCCTTCAATACACTGCTTTTACGGCTCTGGCGATCGATCTCGTTGATAGCCGATCGATCGTAGTTACTATTTATGAACTTCAAATGGCTATAACTTTCTATCCCGAACTCCAAATTATGCGTGGTTGGTGGCATTGGAAAGCTAACTTCTTGAATTTTAACATGAGACTTGAATTAGTCTAATCCGACATTTGTACACGAAGTTATGATGATTTAACCATTTAAGTTATTTTTCTCCTCATTTCTGTGTATTACTCTTGTTTCCTACAAAAACCAAAAACTATATTAAAGTAGTAGTTATTCTAATAAAACACTAGCATAAACATAAGTTTAGGAGATAATAAAATGCATATTTCATGTATAGATCAAGAGGCCAAAGGAACAAGTCGTGAAGAGGAGAAGGCCAGGATTTTGGAGCTACTTCAGATCGCCCTCAGAATCACCCTCAGAGGATCGGATCCCCTATAATTTTACTTGTTCTCAAAATTTTTGTTTGAGGGAGACTTGCAAATTTGATAAATCAAAGATTGTTGCTTCTGTTGCAAATTTCAGTGTCGTCTCTCTTGATGAAGATCGAATCACAGCAAATCTTGTGAAAAATGGCCCCCTAACAGGTAAGTTGAGATTTTTTATATGAGTAGTTCTGATGTTTCTAAGAATTATGTCCCTGACGAGCTTTTAAAGGATCGGATGAGGAGACATGTATGTATAATCCCAAGTCCCAACCAGCCAACGAAACCACTTTTACCCAGTTGACTGCCCAGTCACTTCTTTTTGCATTTATTGGTTCCTCTGTGGTAACTGAAGATGACCTTGGGTTGAATCGCTGGGTAAATGCATCTGAAAAGGGGAAAAGAACATGAATTAGAAATGAACCTGCATCTCACGATAAGGATACATTAGCTCTATCTTGTTCCTCTCTGTTTTCAGATTTCATATATCAAGTCTGTGGTTAATAAGTGGTAATAACTCGAATTATCGACGCTTTGGGTTTCAATTAGATGCTGCTTTTGTCATGTCAGAATTAGAAATGGTTTTTTGCATCAATAGTTTAACAAGTGGTTCAATGAGCATGCTCTTTTTCTTTGTCTCACTTGGTGGAGGCTATTAGGGTCTATGATCGAACGTTCACTTTCTAGACTGTCCACATGCTTATTTGGGAACTATTTGATCTGTCCTTTAAAGTGTGAAGTTTACCTCAAACCATTCCCCCTCTTGAAAAGTGAGGTATAGATCTCAAGGGGTTTAAGGCATATATATGTCTAGTGTTTCTTAATATGAGAAAATAGCTGCACTATTGGGAAGCTTTGAAGTGTAAGAATGTTTTTTGAACCAAAGTTGTCAAGCAAATTCACAGACCAGGCACAAATTACTTGGCACTAAGTTTTAATGGCGCTAGCCAAGTTGAGCCAGCTCGTCTCTGTTCAAGGTTCAGCTCAAATTAGCTTGATTTAACGCAGACTTGGGCTCGTCTCGATCTTGGCTTCAAAGGAAATTGATTTTTCGATATTTTAACATGACTTTTATATATAATTTAGTACATTTTCTATCCACCAATTACGGTAGATTCTATTATTTTTTAATTGACAAGTTACAAAATGAGCAGAGCGTGCATAACTCAATCTCATCCCACTATGCTAAGCTTGAGCTCGAGCTAAACTAAACTTAGCATGACTTAGAGCTTTGGGCTTTTTACATATTACCTGGCGCCGGGTTTGGTTTTATCATATCACCTGAAAAAAGATATTTCCTTTCATATGACCTGGAACCTACCCAAAATACCCTTGTCTTCTATATACGGCAGCAGGGGTTTTTGCATTTTTTTGAGAAGGCGTTCCGGAGAAGAAGGAAAAGGCGGTCCGGAGAAGAAGGTATTCCGGAGAAGTTCCGTGCAGCAGCTCCGGCCATAACGTCGCCGGCGCCGGCGCCGTCCAAACCAGGAAAAGTTATATTGCTGCCAAAACACGAAAAAAGAGCGGGAAAGCAGTTGATACGCAAACACAACTGCGAAAGAGTCATCGCCCATTCAAAAACGGTACGTCAACTTGAAATTCAACGTTTGATATAATGTAAATTTGATCGAGAGATGTAAGTTGAAAATTTGCACAGTGTTCCACTTTTTCCTACTGTCGTATATTCCCTAAGACGACAATAACAATAGTCGTCTATTTTACAATACGACTATTACACGACTATTTTCAATCAAGGTTTATTAATTAATTTCGTTATTGTAATACCAGGTAAGGATGGATTTCATACCTTTGTGCTTACACAACGATGGAATATTCACAAATTCTGATGGGTATGTGGGTGGGAAACTGAAGCTCATGTCTATTGATACACAAGTAAAGTACATGGGACTGTTGCAACAAGTGGAAGAAAGATTACCGCTGAAGTCTCCATCCGGTACATTGTCTTTGTCAAATCTTGTTCGTTGTGGAACCCGATACGTCCTTGAAGACGATGAAGACGTGAAGACAATATTCATTCTTCACAACAAGAGGCGATGCACAGATGGACCACTCGATCTATACGTGGAGTGGACTTCTGCTGGAAATAACAACACAGAGAATTCCATTGCCAATAAGCAAATGGTTTCCACTGTGGATAAGGACGGCGAGAATTCAATGCCTCCAAATGGGAGGCCGGCCAGTAAGACACCACAGGAGAGGCCGTCCAGGCCGGGGAATAAGTCACCTGCACCAGCCTTTGAAGGAGGAAAAGATGAAAATTTTTCTATTGAAACCGTGAGGTAAGGGGTGAAATTAACGAGTGGACATATCTTAAAGTCGTGTTGCATACGATACGACTGGAATTCAAGTCGTATTGTATACAATACGACTGGAATTGAAGTCGTGTTGTCGACAACACGACTAAATAATCAAGTCGTTTAGACGTTTTTGTACAATATGCATGCCATTCTTACCATGTTGTTATCGCATATTGGGAGATGGTAATAAAAATACAAAGGATGAATTTCCGAATGAAGTCGATAACCAGTGTCAGATGAATGGGATCAATGGTGAAGATGAAGATGAGGATGAAGACGACGATGAAGAGAAAGATGAAAATGAAGACGAAGATGAAGACCCAGATGAAGAAGAATTATTTGAAGATGAACAAATACCGTGGTCTGCAGATGACTGGGATGAGCCTCTCACACTACCAGTTTTTCCCGGGCCGCATCCGACGGGAGGAGACCAGTCTGTGTCAGGAATAGAACTCCAACAAGCAGCGAGAGCATCCACTTCTAAAGGAAAATCTGTCACGTCGGGGGCACAAGACTTGGACGACAATGAGTACAACAATATTGATGGTGAAGGTGGTTGGGATTGGGGTACCTCTTCATCGCAGGCCGGTCCTACAAAAAAATATGAGGAGGAGACGATGTTGAGCGGCAGTTTGCAAGGAGACGACTATGAGGCACAACTTGCCTTAGGGGCTGGATTCGAAAGTATAAAACAGTTCAAAATGGTTCTTACTGATTTGGCAATCAAGAGGAAATTCATGTTCAAAGTGGCGGACGAGAACAAGGACACCTTTGCTGCAAAGTGCAAGATTACAGGGTGCAAGTGGTACATACGGACTTCGAATCTAGTTGACGGAGTCACCGTGACAAGGAGTGAAGGAAGGCATACATGCGATATTTTGATAAGTTCTAAAGATCATCCATTGGCCTCACACTTATGGATTGCACGGAAGTGTTATGGCCTCCACAAGGATTCAAACTCCATAAAAACGGTTAATATCCAACAGTACATTGAGAAACATTGGGGCGTCAAAGTGAACTATCAAAGGGCATGGAGGGCGAAAGAGGAATTGATACGATTGATCGATGGCAACCCGGAAGACGCATATCGTATTTTGCCCCATTATGGAAAGGAATTAGAGCGGTGTAATCCAGGTACATATGTGGTGATTGAAAGATGTTGTGATATTCCAGAAATTGAAAATGAGGAAGCCGGATACGAGTTCAGACATGCCTTTTGGATCTTCGGCCCGGTCGCAAGAGCATTCCGAAGATCACTTAGGCCGCTGCTCACAGTTGATGGAACATTCCTGAAAGGAAAGTACCCCGGAGTGTTATTGGTTGCAACAACAGTCGACGGGAACCAACAATTATTGTGCGTTGCATTTGCAGTTGTTGACAAAGAGACTATAAATTCGTGGTACGTATGTTAAAAAGATTGTATGAGTAGTCGTGTATTCGAGCAACACGACTACTAATACAGTCGTGTTGTTTCGTATACGACTGTGTACCCCCATCTCTTCTTGAATCTGCTTTCACTCTGATTGTTGCCTTGCAGGAAGTGGTTTCTTAGCCTACTCAAAGCCACCCTCTTTACGGACCCCCCGGCATCTCTGGATACAATTGTCTCGGAGAGACAGAAGGGACTTCTGAGAGCGGTTGCTGATGTATTTCCTGAGGCTCACCACGGCTTTTGCCTAAGGCATATGGCCGCCAATATGCTTAATCAATGGAAGGATAAATACTTGAAAGACCTTCTATTCCGAGCTGCAAAATGCTTCCGGAGAACAGAATTTGATGAAATCATGCAAAAGATGAAGGACCACAATGAGGAGGCATGGAAATATGTTGAGAAGATCAATAAAAAAAATTGGGCTAACGTGGAATATCCTGGTAAAAGATATGGGATGCTCACATCAAGCATATTAGAAAGTGCAAATAATATGCTATTGAAGGCTAGATTTTGGCCAATAACTCTGTTGATCGAGCAAACTCGTGCGACCACGACCTCCCATTTCGAGAGACGCCGCATGGAAGCAGAACGGCTAACGACACCATTAACCAAGTATGCACACAATCATATTAACGAAATGAGGAATAAGAGTGCTGGAACAGTCAGAGTGCAACCGCTATCGTTATGGCAGTTTGAAGTCACATCTTTATACCATGTGGTAAGAATTCATTCCGCAATGGTTTCTGATAATTCAATTCCGGAATAGTCGTATCGTGCGATAGACGACTAATTATATAGTCGTGTTGTCGCCTACACGACTAATGATATAGTCGTATTAGCCACAATACGACTAGTGATATAGTCGTCTTAGCGACAATACGACTATTAAATTAAGAAAAATATTTCACAACAAGACTATTCATGTTGTTGTCATATTTTTCCCTCAGGATGTTGTTGACCTAACGAAGAGAACCTGCACATGTGGGTTCTTCCAGAGCATGGGACTTCCTTGCAAGCACGCCATTGCATGTATCGATGAGAGGAGTTTCGACCCGGTGGAATATTGTGAAAAGTGGTACCATGATGTCTGTACCGCACAACGTATGAAGAAGTACTTTTACCTACTTTAGACAGGAGTCAGTGGGGGGATTACGGGGTTTTATTCAAATGCGAACCGCCCATGCTCGATGCTCCAAAGAGGGGTAGGAGACAGACAAAGAGAATCGAGTCACAGCCTGACCCGCCAGAGAGGTTGAGGGTGAGATGTGGCAACTGTCGACAAGTTGGTCACAACCGTAAAAGGTGTACTAACCCAACGGTTGCGAAAGAAGCAAGGAAGCGCAGATATCGAAGGCTCCCGCAACAAGGCAACCTGGGAACGGATGATTCAGCGCCGAGACGACCCTCTGGCTTACCTAAGGCCCCACCCTTCTTCACTTCGGTCGATCACAATTTCATGTATAACAAATATTACTCTACCGCAATGTATGCATGTAGTCGAATATTTCTTTGAATGCAAGTGTCGTTTTGCATAAGTGTCGTCTTGTATAAGCGCCCTCCCGTCGTTGAAAGACGCCGATCATTCTTTGTTTCCTCACGTACATGACAGAAAAATAAATTAGACTCCGTCATGGTCTGCGCAGAGTCGACATAAGAGGAATATAATTGTCGACTACAATATTATACGACTAATAATACAGTCGTATATGATACAACACGACTATATATAAAGTCGTACATGAGACAACACGACTATATAGAAAGTCGTATATGATACAACACGAATATATAGATAGTCGTATATGATACAATACGATAATATAGATAGTCGGATATGATACAACACGACTATATCAGATGTCGTCTTTCAAGAGTCGACACTAAGCGGCTTTCCAATACTCTGTCGACATGGAAGAAATGAATTTGAATTTATTGAAAGCATACTGTATGTACATGGAAGAAGATGCAGAAAACCACAAAAAAGTGTCGTCTGTAATAGATTACATGTACAAAAAAATATCAAAAAAGAATATTAGTCTTCATCCGACATCCTAAAAAACCCCGCAATTGTGACAGCCTGATTTTGCTTTCGGATTGGATCGTCGTCAAACTCGCTGTCGATAACCCCGCGAATCATACTTGCAGCAATTATTGGGCGCCACTTTCGTGTAATTGTTGACTGATCAAACTCAGGTGGATTGACATTGGAGGCCAAGTGCGCCACGTACATCATGATGAAGATGCCACAGTCTTTTGAGTTCTCTTGGCAGGGCGCTTTGGCGATCTGAGTCATCTTCCAGTCGATGCAACAGATGAGTCCCAGTGTGTGTGCCATGACAATGTTCATAAAGTTTGTGAATTTCTCAGCTGCGACCCTGTGATGTGGATACAACTGGGGTTTGCCGGATAGGGGGTTGTAGAAACGCCATACACCAACTAGGAAGTGTACATAGACGAGGCAGAAATGGGAACCAGTGTGGATTGGGAAAAAGGCATAGAACATGTTCCTGTTCAATCCCTTGAGCATCCTCCCAAGTTTTTTTTATCAATTTTGTATTATTGCCCCCTTCTATGTATTCCTGCAAAATCGCAATAAAAATCCGAAAATCACGAACTGGAAACGTGAAATTAGCGCTGGTGATGCAGGAAAAACTTACGTTGTCGAATATTTCTTTGAATGCGTGACATCCAAAATAACTAAACGGATACTTCAGCCGTTCTCTGTCATTACGCTCCCGTAATAGACCAAAAAATTCATCTATAACCTGTATAAACCAACAACATATTCAGAAGTTGGCAATATTCAAACGATAATGGACTTTAGGTATAGTCGTGTCGTCGACATACACGACTATGCGTAAAGTCGAGTACTTTATATACGATTTTATGAATAGTCGAGTCGACTTTAGGAATAGGCGAGTATTTTATATACGACTTAAGGAATAGTCGAGTATGTATACTTACATTGGTGTTAATTTCTGTTGTTTGCAGAAGGGATACGTAGTCATCATCACATAGTGTTGGGATAGGATAAGCCTTCCTTGGATTGGCTATCCATCCTGATATTTCCATTCTATCCCGCTCTAACAACACCCCCATGTCGAAGCATAACTCCAAATTACCATAGTTTTCTGGGAGATCAACTTTATGCTTAGCCTTTTCTGGGGTTTGCAGGACATCAACGTCAACAGCCTGGGATGACGTTAAGCCAGTTGCCTCCTTCACCTCCTCCTCCTTCACCTCCTCCCTTGCCTCATCCTCCTCCTTCTTCTCCTCCTCCTCCTTTGCCAATGAAACCTCGTCCTTCTTCTCCGCCTCCTCCTTTGCCCATTCATCATCCTTGGCCGTTTGGATATCCGACTGCTGTAGGGAAGAGATCACCTCATCGATGATAGAGGTTGTTCGTCGGTCGGATAAGGTATCTTCAGAGTCGGCGTTCGGATCTTCTGCCAAATTCTTCCTCGCCCTCTCCTCAGCCATTCTCCGTATATGGTCTTCTTCCCTAAGCCTCTGCAATTCCCTCGAAGAGACAGTCCTCATTCTCCTCCTTACCACTACACCAGGGGGGAATCTGTCCCGGCCGTACGTCATCCGGGACTCCTCTTCTGCACGCTCCATGTGTTCCTCAAGTTCTGGTTGGAGCTTCTTCAAAAACAACTTCGCGGCGGCTCTCTTTGTAGCCCGTCGACTCTTATCTTCCGCATCCGCCTGCTTTATGGGAGCTGAAATGACATTTTCAAAATTCGTGTTAGTAACAGCAAGAAATATAACATAGTTGTGTAGAGTTCAACACAAAAGCAGGAATAGTCGTGTACAATCCATCACAAAAAATTAGATAGTCGGGTTGAATGCAATACGAAAAATTAGCTAGTCGTGTTGAATGCAATACAAAAAATTAGATAGTCGTGTTGAATGCAAGACGAAAAATACCTAGTCGGGTTGTATGCAACACGAAAGATTAAATAATCGTGTTCCAACTTACCTTTACCCCAGTGCAATGAATCGCTGGCTGACTTGTGCGCCAGCTCCTTTCTGCGCATGGCCATCGGAGTTTGCTTGACGTGGTCCTTGTCATCGGGCCGCTTCTTTGCCTCCTCGTTGTGATGGACCGATGATGACTTCGTTATCTTCTCCTTCTTCTGTGATTCCTTCGTCTCCTTCTTCGTCTCCTTCTTCAGCTCTTCACTCTTCTCTTCAGCAGGATGGTCAAAGTTGTGACCCTCTAACATCGTTGACGCTGTGGCGGCAGATGCCTTGATACAGTGAAGAACCTCTCGCAGAGGTCCGACGGGCCTTCCCATCTCCTCATACGACGACAGGGCGATCTCAATTAGTGACTGTATGCCCTGGAGCGAACCCTCCAAGCGGCCCAGGGCAGTAGACTGAGCAGCCGTCCTCGAGGAAGAGCAGGTAGGTTGTTTAGGATTCCTCTTTATTTCCGGCCTCTCCGTCTTATGTCGTCGCGGTTGAGGGGCCACTGGGGGAGGCGAAGGAATGAGAGATGCCTCTTTGTCCATGGGGACGATGACATCGACGACGTCTTCCCATACGTCGAGATTATCGAATAGACCCTTCCAGTAGTCGGTCATACGGTGCTTCTTCTGTGCACCCTTCTTCACCTCTGTAATTAGGGCCCCACTTCCTGGCCACCTTTTCGCCCTCGGACTGGTAGGGCCGAACACAGAATGGAAGATTGTCGTGTGCTCAAAAAACCAAATCTGCATAGTAATCAGATGAAGACATTAGTAAAAGTCGGGGATACAGTCAAGCCGTGTACTATTATAGTCGACTATATATCAAGTCGTATTATATAATAGACGACTATAAATAAAGTCGTGTTGCATAATAAACGACATTAATAAAAGATGTGTTGCATAATACACGACACTTAGAGCCTTTCGAAGACTGTACAAACATACAAATACTACATACCTGAAGGACATATGAGGCGCCGTTTAGGTATCCACCTCCCAGCCCTTTACTTCTCCTACCCACTAGTCTGCGGGTGTGGGTTATACCAGAAACCAACATCGTATGAATAGCCTCAGCCCAATTGTATGAGCTCATTCTTGGGAGGTCTTCAATATAAGGGTAGAAAGAGGGATGCACCGCTCTCGTGCTATGTGGAAACAACAACACCATGGAGATGAGGAGGCAGATGATCATCCTCGCCATGTCCTCCTCTGGCATCTTCATTTCGCCCTCGCTAAGCTTGTCAATGATTTCTTCAATATGTGGAATGTCCGGTTTCCTTACAGTGAAGTACTTTTTGAAGAATTCACATTCCGTTCGCCGTGGCACAAAGGGAAGGACCTCAACTCTTTCGCCCTTAGCGGGCAATCCAGTGATAAGAGCAACTTCTTGCTCTGTGAAATGTACCGTTCTCCCATTGATATTGAAGACCTTCGCCTCCTCATCCCAATACCTAACCAAATGGTCGATCAGGTTCCGAGAAACAACTACGTCCTCACCTTCAAAGATGACAGAGAACCCAGCTTCTCTGATCAGTTGGCAACATCTTTGGTGACGCCGTAAGATGGCCGCACACTTTTTCATCGCCCCCGGTTGACAATATGTCTTAACCGCCAGTCGCGGATTGCATGTTTTCTTGCCTGATCGGTCCATCGGAGCCTTCCTCTTCCTGCCCCTCTGTCTTCGCTCCCGAGGTGCAACGAAGAATTCCTGATCTTCCTCCTCTTCCGATGGTATTTCCTCCATATACTCATCTTCTTTTGTATCCATCTGCAATGAGATAGGTAGAGTGGTCAGTAGAACAGTCGTGTTGGAAACACAGGCAATCATAATAGTCGTATTGCATCCTACACGACTAACGCTCAAGTCGTATTGTATACAATACGACTTTATGCTTCATCTTAAAAATTAGAAATCTTAAATTCTTAGCTTGTGGAACTAAAATAAGTAAGGATTTTTCTAACTTACCGCGGTTTAGTGGTGTGTATGTGTGTATTTCCTCGTACGCCCTTTCACACGCTTCCTCGCCGCAAACTGAACCTCAATCGTACACTCTGCCGGTTGCTCGAAGGCGCGGGGAGCCGCAGGGGAAACTCAACTTCTTCGTCCCCGAAATCCCAGGAGTTTTACGCGACAAATCGCCGCCCAAACCGCACTGTCCGTCAGTCGTGTCGTCGAAATCCAACAAGGGGCACCGGAGAAATCGAGCAGGGGGGACGTTAATCGGATCTTCGAACACCTTGGGGGCAGCTGGAAATCGTCGGAGGACTCGCCGGCGGAGTCGCCTCTGGAAATCGCCGGAGAAATCGCCGGAAACACTTTCTTTTCGTATACAACCCAACACGCCCTCTTCGCACAGTCATAACACAATAAATATACAAGAGGGGCATTTTTGGTACTCCAAGTCCAGATTCCAGGTGATATGAGATAACACGGGAAAAACCAGGTCATATGGAAATAACAAACTTGGCTCCAGGTAATATGTAAAAAGCCCTAGAGCTTTTTATATATTACTTGGTGCCAACTTTCGTTTTCTTATATTACCCGGAATCTCTTTGTTTCTTCTATATGATCCAAAAACTGCCCAAAATACCCTTCTTCCCAAAATCTAACCTAAGTCTTCTTTCTTCCCAAAATTAGCAATTTGCGGGAGCATCCAGTTGGAGAAGAAGACATTCCGGTAAAGGTCCATCCATCATCGCGGTTCAAATCACCGCTGGCACCGTCCAACCCGGAAAAAATAAAATTTCATGCTGAAAAACATCAAAATCAGCGGGAAAGACGAGAAAAAATCTATGATGAATGGATTTTGATATAAAAGCAGTGGGGAAGCCCGCACAACTACAAAATTGAGATATACATGTAAAGAAATACATATAAAGGTCACTCATTGGTGCTTGACCACTCATGGATATCAAATAAGAGGATAAAAATGGACAAAAACGTAAAATACTCGTCGGTGGGCAACAATTTCAATTTATATATCTTTCTGTGATCATATAGAGTGTGGAAGGCACTAGGGTCCGATGGAATTCCTATTGAAGTGTGGAAGGCACTGGGAGGTGTGGGCTTAACTTGGTTGACTAATTTGTTCAACAAGATTTGGAAGTCTAAGAGGATGCCAGAGGAGTGGAGGAGTACCCTCATACCCTTGTATAAAAATAAATGGGATATCCAAAGTTGTACAAACTATAGAGGTATAAAAGTTATGGGGCATACCATGAAATTATGGGAGAGAGTATTAGAAGGGCGTTCGCGAAAAGTTACTAAAGTATTAGAGAATCAATTTGGTTTCATGCCAGAGAGGTCAACAACGGAAGCTATATTTTTACTACGGCAGTTAGTTGAGAGGTACAGGGATAGAAAATAAAACCTCTATATGGCCTTCATAGATTTAAAAAAAGCCTACGATAGAGTGCCGAGAGAGCTTATTTGGAGTGTTTTGAAGAAGAAGGTGTCATAAGAGGTTACATAGATATCATAAAGGATATGTATGAAGGGGTTGTGACTAGTGTGCGGACTATTGGGGGGGAAACTAAGGAGTTTCCGGTTATGCCGAGAGAGCTTATTTGGAGTGTTTTGAAGAAGAAGGGTGTCATAAGAGGTTACATAGATATCATAAAGGATATGTATGAAGGGGTTGTAACTAATGTGCGGACTATTGGGGGGAAACTAAGGAGTTTCCAGTTATGGTAGGTCTTCATCAAGGGTTAGCCTTAAGTCCGTATCTTTTTGCTTTAGTTATGGATGAGCTTACTAGTCATTTGCAAGATAATGTACCTTGGTGTATGCTTTTTGGAGATGATGTAGTTTTAATTGATGAGAGTAAAGTAGGTTTAAATACGAAATTAGAATTGTGGAGGGTTGCTCTAGAATCTAAAGGTTTTAAAATAAGTAGGACTAAGACAGAGTGCATGGAATTTAATTTTAATGAAGGTAGAACTATAGATAGAGCCATAGTTGAAATAGATGGGCAATAAGTGCCAAGGTGTGATCAATTCGTTACTTAAGATCCATTATCCATAAAGAAGGGGATATTGATAGTGATGTGGTGTATAGGATAAATGCGGGGTGGGTAAAGTGGAGGGGAGCCTCGGGAGTGCTGTTTGATAGGCAAGTTCCAAAAAGACTTAAAGGCAAGTTCTATAGGACGGCCATTAGGCCTGCAATACTCTATGGAGCGGAGTGTTGGGCACCAAAGAGGAGTCATATAGATAAGTTGAATGTAGCCGAAATGAGAATGTTAAGGTGGATGAGTGGGATAACTAGGAGAGATAGGATTAGAAATGAATATATTCGTGAGTGCCTAGGAGTAGCGCCTTTAGGGGAGAAGCTGAGGGAATGTAGGTTGCGTTGGTATGGGCATATGCAAAGAAGATCTTTAGATGCTCCTGTGAGAAGATTAGAAGGGATACATGTAAACGATGCTAAAAGAGGGAGAGGGAGACCTAAGAGAACTTGGATGGAGTTAATAAGAAAGGATTTGATTTTACTATATCTTACAAAAGAGGTAGCCCAAAACAGGCTGGAATGGAGGAGTAAGATCCATGTCGCCGACCCCAAATAAGTTGGGAAAAGACGCTACTTGATTATGATTATGATTATGATATATTTCTGTGATCATAATGAAATGGAAGAAGAGGATAAATAAGAAGAACACAAAAAAGGGCAAAAACGGTTAAAAAATGAGCGAGTTATGACATTTTAAAAATTGCAGTAAAATCGTGTCGTCGAAGACATGACTTGAATTCAAGTTGTGTCTTCGAATACACGAGCAGTTCAGCTCACTTGAGCTCTGTTTCGAGCGACCCAAGAGCTCTTCGCATGGGGGGCATGTCCATAGCATGGTTGCCCCTCATCTCGTCAAAGATAGGTGCCCATCATCTCGTCAAAGATAGGTGCCAACTTGCCAACAAAACCCGCAAACTTGGCGACAGTCTCAGGGTGGTCGAACAGAGAAGAATCGGAGGTGGCCATGGAGAAGATACTACTGACTGGCTCTAGGGTGCTCTTCATGTTGGATCGCCCTGGAATAACAGTTTTGTGGAAGCACAGAGGTAAGTAGGATCTGCAGTGGCGCAGAAGAG
The DNA here is from genome assembly GCA_039654745.1 of Houttuynia cordata. Classification (NCBI taxonomy): domain Eukaryota; kingdom Viridiplantae; phylum Streptophyta; class Magnoliopsida; order Piperales; family Saururaceae; genus Houttuynia; species Houttuynia cordata. Next base: position 37,334,880 of record CM077505.1, on the reverse strand, counting down.
GAGGAAGGGAAGCAGAGGTTGAAGCTCTTCGGGCGAGATATCCAAGCTCGTCAGGCTTGGTTTGGATTTTCTTTTTGGATGGGGATGGAGTATAGACTTCCACTTCGGACATTGGTCGACGACAATGATCGTCAACCCCTACTGTTGGCTTCTTACCCCGCCAGTGACTTGTCTAAGCAGGTTTCCATATTGATTTAGCTAATCATATTCATGAGAAAAGAAAAATCGAATTTGGAAAAGATTTGCATTAATAATACTATTGCAGGAACATTGTTCACAGGTTCACTGGTACTGTTCATCGTCTTCCTCAACCAGCCTGCGGTACTGTAGCAAATCTATAGTTACTGTAGCAGCGCAATTTCAGTTCCAAAATCAGCACTTTCTTCCCTCATTTTCTCCCTCTTCTCTCCGCCAATCAACTCTTGCTTCTCCCTGGCCTGGTTGCCACTGGAACACGGCCAAAACACGACCCAAAAGCTCTCGAAAATAGTCCACTTTTTCCTCCTCCAACCAAGCTCTCAAAATTTGTTTTTATAGGTTTCGAACTCCAAATCAAATCATTTTCCAACTCTGATTCGAACTTATCTCGCCCCAAGATAGGCAAGTTGGCGCCTATCTTTGACGAGATGAGGGGCAACCATGCTATGGACATGCCCCCCCATGTGAACAGCTCTTGGGTCGCTCGAAACAGAACTCAAGTGAGCTCAACTCCTCGTGTATTCGAAGACACGACTTGAATTCAAGTCGTGTCTTCGACGACACGATTTTACTGCAATTTTCAAAATATCATAACTCACTAATTTTTTATCCGTTTTTGCCCATTTTTTGTTGACGAATGCTTCCACTTTCTTCTTATTTTTTCTTCTTTTCTCATCATAATATATCTTCATGAGGTAGAAGAGGAGGAAAAATAAGGAAAAACGCAAAAAAATGGGCAAAAATGGATAAAAAATGAGCAAGTTATGACATTTTAAAAATTACAGTAAAATCCTGTAGAAAATACATGACTTGAATTCAAGTCGTGTACTCGACGACACGATTTTACTAGAATTTTCAAAATATCATAACTCACACGTTTTTTATTTGTTTTTGCCCATTTTTTCGTTCTTCCTTATTTTTCCTCCTCTTCAATTTCATTATGATCATTGAAAGATATATAAATTGAAATTGTCACCCGCCGACGAGTATTTCACATTTTTGCCCATTTTTATCCTCTTATTTGATGTTCATTGATAAGCATAAAATATACATATTTATATGCCTTATTTACCTATATGCTAGTGTAGTTTTTGTGATAAAATATGAATAAAACGGGTTATTTGTGATTAGGATAGTAATTAGGGGATTAATAATTAATTTACTCTAATTAACTATCTTAGATGCATTAAAGAATTTAAAGAATTATATTTTTATTATGCGTCTAATTTTAGTTTGGTTTTGTTATTATAGGCTTAAAAATGTGAATTACAGATCGACAGCAGACAAGCACATTAGACGTGTTTTGAAGTGTCAAAGTGACCCAAGAGCTGATATCACACACATCGAAGATCTGAACAGTTGATGAGTCACTTAAGAGAAGACGGGCGTGAAATTGAAATACGGACATGCAGATTTGATCTGGCGGATACGATTGATACAAAGGGTTTTATTAAAGAAAAAGAAAAAAAAGAAAAGGAATTGAATTGGTTCAATTGGGTCTGGTTCAGTTCAGAAGAAAGAAAAGAAAAAAAAAATAAAAGACAACCCGAGCCATCGGCTCGGGTGTCGAACAGAAGAGAGACAGAGCTCGAGCGTCTTCTCGAGCTCCGGCGGAATGACGACGGCGAAAGGCTCTAGATCCATGGCGGCTATGGTTCCGACGATGAGGAACTCACGGCGGTCACTCGAAGACGGCGGGGCAATCGACAATCGACGATAGTGATAAAGGAGAACCAGACGGCGGCCATGGCGAGCCGAAGCTTAGGCTTTTCAAATGTAACAGAAAGTGCTCTGTTTGGAGCTCTGTTCGGGCAGAGCTTGGCGACGGCCGTGAGTTCGAGCTTGGGGGTGGTTCAACGGCACAATGGACGGCATGAAGAGAAAGAGTCGTGCCAGAGTAGGATTTTGGAGGCGTTTTCAATCGAGAAAATAGAAGAAGAAACAGAGTTTTGGGTCATGCTCGGATTTGGATAAATTCGGATTTTTTGTGATTCGATTGGGACGCAATTGCGGATAAGAATGAACTCGGAGTCTTGCCGGTGTTTGGGTTTAGGACTCTCATCTCGATCTGCCTATAAAAACAGAGTGATTTCGGCAGTTTGAGGGAATCGGAGGACGGATTTTTGGGCGGAAGAGGACGCTGTTTTGAAAAAAAAATAGAGGCTCGTATTTTTCCGTTTTGGGTCGTGTTTGGGTTGTGATTTTGGCCGGAAATCGAAGAGGAAGAAGGAGGAGAAGAAGGGGAATCGATGGGAGAGAGAAAGAGAAGAAGAAAGGGAAGATTTTTGGTCGTGAATTTGAACCGCGATGATGAACGAACCTTTGCCAGAATTTCTTCTTCTCCAACTTGATGCTCCCGTAAATCGCTAATTTTGGGAAGAATGAAGCATTTCAGATGCAAAAGGCACGAAAAATATAAAAGAAGGGCATTTTTGGTACTCTAGGTACCGATTCCAGGTCATATGGGATTTCACTGGAAAAACTTAGTGATATGGGAATCTGAAAGTTGGCGCCATGTAATATGGAAAAAGCTCTATGACTTGGCTTGAAGCACCCCTTTTAAAATGTTTGTTTCACAAGAACCTCAAGCCAAGCCACATAATGACTTTTGTGACAAAATCTTGATACCGGGCCTTTGATTTAGCTCGATGCATGCATAATTTCTTATGCGATAATTTATGCATGCATACGACAAAATCTTGATACCTGCTTCGATGTCTTATGCATGCATAAATTATCGTAATCCAGTCATAGGCCTAAATGCTGTAGTTAATACCCATAAATGTGAGATCTTGTATGACCATTTTGTTATTTGTTGCAATGGGCATAAATGCAGTCTTCATGCAGATATACATTGGTGGAGTGTCTTGCCCTTACATTTGCAGCAGGAGATTGGACCATGGTGTATTGCTTATTTGGTTGAATGCAATGTTTTGAAATAGTCATAATCTATAAAATTATTTGATTTGTCGTTAACGTAAGGTACGGCGAATGCTTACAATTCCCTGTGATTAGTAGACTAAGCTTGTTAATGATAAATTTTCAATCGATATCTTTATGTTAATGGTTATGATGAACGTGAATGAAATATCTTCCGATTAGGTCAAATCATTATTTGAATCTAATTGAGAAATTAAATAGACATAGAAGCCAATTCGATTGAAAGAAAAACCATACTGGATCATAAAGAACTCATGGGGAGAGAGTTGGGGAGAAAAAGGTTACTACAAGATCTGCAGGGGCCACAATGTCTTCGGCGTTGTTTCAATGGTTTCAACTGTTCCATCGATTCAGACCTCTCAACAGTAATTAAGCTTCCTTGAAATACTATAAGGGAAAATTTTAAATGAGATCGCTCTCATATAACTTATATGAGGCTAATTCTATTTGTAGCCGTTGGATCTTGATCTGACGGTTAAAAATAGTTACATAAAATTCACCTATTCCCTGATGTGACACAATGGGTAGAAACATTCCTGTAAATAATTGTGGTGTATGATCTTTTCACATTCAGTGTTTCTAAGATAGGTATTGCAATTATCTTCCTATAAATGCATATGATCTGTAAGTTTTTTGTATCTAGAAAACAAGTGTGACTGAAATAGCAAGAAATATTGCTCCAGAATCAAATATTATATTTTGGAAGCATTACCAAACAGAAGTAGAGAGCCGAAGTTTGGAAAGATTTGGAGACCTGTTACACTCTGAACATGGAAAAAATCCTTGTGGCAGTTCGTTTAGAAATTGTGCTCCCTTTGTCCGTTATAATTCATCTACATTAAAAAAAGTGTGGCTTTTAAGGAAGCCAATCTGTTAAGATTTTAACTTCATCCCCTAACCATTTTTACTCAAAGGTAACATGAAATAGGACAACTACTGTCGGACAAATTCTTATTTTTCAAATACAGAAAAATTAATATGGGGAGGCAGGGAAAATGAGGTTGCATCATATTGCAGTATGCTTTAAGAACATCGGGAGACATTTTTGGTACATAAAACTCTTCTCACTTGCCCAAAGTAAATGTCACGCATTTGGAGAAAACCATAAGACTCCACGAAATTTGTAGATTGTCTGTATTTAATTTAGGGAGAATTTAATAACAGAAGCCCCAACTTGAATCTGCCAAAAGAACACATTTCATTTGGAGAAACTCGCATTGAATAAACAATAAATTCAATCGCCATAAAAAACCACATGAAGGTATGAACATGTACTAAAATTACGAGATTATAATTCATCCATCAACATCCAGAAGAATCTCGGACTGAGCTCACCATCGCCGAGTCATTTTTCCTCTCCGTTGTCTTTATGCCATTGCTCGCATCTATTGACGTTAGGGAGGCTATCCCGTGCTTCGTGACCATCCTGCTAATGCCAACTACCTTTTCGATCGCGTATGGGCTAATCGGTAGAATCTCTTGATGTTCAAAACTTCCTTCACCCGGATTAAAAAATCCAGCTAAAGAGTAGATAAATAGATAATCCACTAACCTCATGTTCAACTTCAAGGATAAATTTATCCAGGTGGATGAAACTGATTTTTTACGCCCCAAACGGCCTCTTAGATGCTCCATCGGGCTCAACTTCAGGGGATTCTGAAACTTTTTTTTGTCAGGTCTCTGATTGTTGGTTTCCACCATTCAATAACAATCAAGTAATCAATTATTTTTCAGATAGAACTATTAAAACAGGATGGAGGGAGAGAATGTGTACTCCAAAACCCACTGTAGGTTTTAATTGTTCACTTCGTCCAACGAAGTTGGTCTGGATGTGAAAAAAGATGTAGCAAGTAGCAACATTCCATGGCTACAGAGAAATAAATCGTCGTCGGTCGCGATAGGACAGTTAAAATTCCTTGCCGTCAGATCACCATCCTACGCTCCCAAGATTTCCACACCTCATTAGCCCGTCTTTCCCTTGCAAAGATCCTGCTATCCACAGCAGCAGGTGAAGTCTCCCAGTTCTTGACATTCAAACCAAAGTGCCAATCTCTTTGCCACTTCTGTTCTTGGTTGCCTTGTCTGCCATGCCATGTCTCTTGCACCCAGTTGCCCAATCCATCCAACATGCTTCTTCGATCGCTCACTTCGGTTCCTCAGGTACATACCCTCCTCAAAAGCACCTAAAGTTCATTGCTTTGCATTAGTTCAACACTGCATCTGCACAAAAAATGTCAAAACTCCATTTAGGATGACTCCCTTGTGTTGTGCCTACAACACAAGGAGCAGTCAGAGGCACTGGATTGATAGTTGGAAGCAAACCCAGTTGCAAAAGAAGCCAGAGTCTGTTGTGGATTATAATCAAGATGATGGGAGTGAGGATGATAGTAGTAGGGGAGGAGGGAGTACAATGGATAGGATCGTGGAGAAGTTGAAAAGATTTGGTTATGTTGATGAGGATGATGGTGGTGGTGGTGGCGGGAATGGGAAGGGGAGGGGAATAGAGAGGGGGTCTGTGGAGGATATTTTTTATGTTGAGGAAGGGATGTTGCCGAATTCGCGAGGCGGGTTTTCGGAGAAGTCGCCGTTGGGGATGGATATGGGGATTGGGGATGGTGAGAGGGTTCGGTTTCCATGGGAGAAGAAAGAGGTGAAGGAGGAGGTGGAGGGGAATTCGATACAGAGTCGGAGGAGTAGGAGTTCGTTGGCAGAGTTGACATTGCCCGAATTTGAGCTGCGAAGGTTGAGGCACTTGGCAATTCGAATGAAGGAGAAAACTAAGATTGGTGGGGCTGGTGTTACTCAGGAAATTGTGGATAAGATTCATGAGAAGTGGAGGACCAGCGAAGTTGTGAGACTCAAATGCGAGGGTGCACCGGCACTTAATATGAAGAGAATGCACGAAATCTTGGAGGTTGGTTACTTCTTGTAACTCATACTTCTCTCTGATATTTTTCTTACATGTGTGCTTGCTTCTGCAGTTGTCTAATTAATCTTTATTTACGATAAACGCTGAAAACAAAATTTGCTAATGTTATATAACGTGCATATATTCTGCTTGTGCTATAAATTGACATTTTTGGTATAGGCTAGAGGTAGATGATTTGCTGTTCGGTCAAATGGTCTTGTTTTAAGCTAAACTGTGAAGCTTCCATGAGAGTATCATATGATTTCCTACATGCTTAGGCTGCATTTATTTTGTTGGAACTGAAACTGGATTTGGATCGTGATACTTCTATTCTTTTATTTTTCGTATTTATGTATATGCCATCCTCTTGTGTCTGTTGTTTTTATTTTTTTGGAAGCCTTTCGCATTATATTAATCGTCCCTTACTGATCAGAGAAAAACAGGAGGACTAGTCATTTGGAGGTCTGGTACTGCTGTTTCCTTATATAGAGGTGTCAGCTATGAGCTTCCTTCAATGCAACCAGCACATAAACAAACTCGACGTGCCAATCGTGCCCTTGATAAGTCTACGCTGGACGTGCGACACAAGATTTCTGATCCTTATGTGCAGATGCCTCATCAAAATGTTGAACGTGATGCTGGAGTTCGGCAAGAACGTGATGCTGGAGTTCGGCAAGAACCTTATTCTGAAGTTCGACAGGAACCTGAATTTGTTCCAGAAGTCAATTATGAAACAGAAATTGACAAGCTCTTAGATGCTCTTGGTCCACGGTATACAGATTGGCCAGGAGATGGCCCATTACCTGTGGATGCTGATTTGCTCCCAGGTGTGGTTCCTGGGTACAAACCGCCTTTCAGGATTCTTCCTTATGGAGTGAGGTCTACTCTAGGAAACAGAGATATGACAGCCTTACGAAGGCTTGCTAGAGTATTGCCTCCCCATTTTGCCCTTGGTATTTTTCTTACTTGTGTCGTACTATTATTTTCTGACTTCAGAAAGCTTGTAATTTCTTCATATATTTATTATACTCCCTCCATGTGGAAAAGTTTGACCTAAATTAATAGTTCCATTTGTCTCAATTTAAGTGGTTGGGTATGTAGAAAAGCAAATAGAGCAATTAATATGGGACCGAGGGAGTGTTAGACATTGGCTTATTCTACATTAGCAAAAGGCTTCTATGAGTACATGCAGGTTATCTGAGCTAGTATCTGTCATAACCTTTTCAAGGTTTATTTTTATGCTATTTACTGCAAGATTTTCTACGTAAGGATTCTATTGATCTTTCTTAAGACATTTTCAAATATGAACAATCTTGCTTATGTGAGGATTTAGTGTCAGAACAGCATGGCCGGAAAGTAACATTGTTGAACTAAACAAAAATGTGAGAATGTGAATAGGATCGTCTGACATATTTCCACTTAATTAAAATATTTTCTGATGAATCTTCTCTTTTTTTTATTTATATATTTTGATATTTATTATGATTCTAGGAAGAAGCAGACAGCACCAAGGGTTAGCAGTAGCCATGATTAAATTATGGGAGAGCAGTTCGGTTGCAAAGATTGCTCTTAAGCGTGGTGTACAGCTGACTACCAGTGAGAGAATGGCTGAAGACATCAAAGTATGTGAAATATTCAGTTTGTGGTTTTTAATTCACATTTAATGTTCATCTTTTATCTTTATTTCGTATTTATTTTATTTTCTTTCTAATCTTCGTCAAGCTTTTGTTACCCAAAATATGTTGCTGTTGAGAAATCCACTACTTATCTTGTGTCAATGACAGTGATCAGTTTGTATTGAATTTAATTTTTGGAAGAAATCATCAGATGTGCTGATGTAGTTTCCTTTCTAGATGGACCCTTTATGGATTTTTTTTCTATGGGCTCATTTTGTTGTTTGTTTTTTATAAAATTCTTGATCACCATTTTTCTTAACAACAAAATACAAAGGAAGAAGAAAGCAGAGGACATTTTAGATGGGCCCTTTAGGTGTTAACCGGTAGTAGGTACACTTTATATTCCTCAGACGATTTGGTGGCTTGCATGTTACAATTAACACGAAACAATGAAATCAGCATATGAAAAAGTTTTAACTAATTGCATTTTATATCTTAATACTTGCAGAAAATGACTGGAGGTACTATTCTGACCAGAAACAAGGACTACCTTGTGTTCTATAGAGGGAAGGATTTCTTGTCCCCAGAAGTGTCAGAAGCATTGCTAGAAAGAGAGAGATTGGCTAAAACTTTCCAAGATGAAGAGGAACAAGCTCGATTAAGGGCCTCAGCTGCAATTGTGTCAAATGTAGAAACTGTCGAACAGCCAGGTCCTGCTGGTACGCTAGGAGAAACGCTAGAAGCTGATGCTCGTTGGGGCAAAATGGTGGATGAAGATGACAAAGATAAGATGATGAGAGCTGCCGAAGCAGCAAGACATGCAGGCCTGGTCAGAAAACTTGAAAGGAAGCTTTTCCTTGTAAGTTCTTGCATTTGAAAATAGGAAACTAAAGTCCTTGCAATCAACTCATCTGTTTCTTTTAGGTTATGTGCATTGTTCTTTTAGGTGATCAAACCTTTCAAAGCTTAAAAAAGAAGATGGTCCTTTCTTTGATGAATCACCGTACATTGTTTGAATTTTTTTGTGTCTATTTGGATTTGTGCACTTCATTATGATTGCCTGTAGTTTTCAAGCTAGACATGTGTGCATAGCAAGAACTTCATTTCTGATATTCTTTTGTTATTTTTCGTATGAAGTTGACTCTTTTCATTGTTGAACAGGCTGAGCGCAAACTGACGAAAGCTGGAAATGTGCTGTCTAAGGTGGAAGCATTCTTGAAGCCAGCAAACCAGCCAGCAGACCCTGAAAGCATAAATGATGAAGAGAGATATATGTTCCGCAAACTTGGTTTGAAAATGAAGGCCTTCTTGCTTCTTGGTATTTGCTTTACCAGCAAAATTTTAGAATTTATTGATTGCTAATTTTTTTAATCATAAAAAAGAGTGAAAGGGAATCCTTTACTGAAAGAGAAGAATATGGACACTGTCACTGACTGAGGTTTTTTTTATTTTTTTTGGGGAGAGAGGGGGTGGGGGGGGGGGGGGGGGTTGCTTAGTGGGAAAATGACCCATAATAGGCCTTTTAAAACTAGTATTTTGGCACATCCCCCCCCACCCCAAAAGCAAGTCTATTTCAAAAAGTTTCTCTAATGAAGGGAACACTTGCTATACTTGAAGTGTTTCTTCATAGGTAAGTGGGAGGGCTGGAAAAGAATGTAAAGGGGCTATACATGAGATTTGTGATTAGTTTTTTATATGAATGAGGTCGGTGATTGAACTTATTTAGTCTTAAACATATGAATCATGAGATGCATTGTATGTTTCTTATTCTTACTTCTCTGTTCTTTGAACGGTTATTTTTCTTGGAACATGTTCTTTTGTTTTTTTATTTGGGGGGGGGTGTGCTTCTCTTTTTGGAGACATCCGATAAAAGATTAAGTTGGTATTGTGTGGTTCTATTTCAGGTAGGCGAGGGGTTTTTGATGGTACAGTGGAGAACATGCACTTGCACTGGAAGTATCGGGAGTTGGTTAAGATTATTGTGAAAGCTAAAAATTTTGAAGAAGTGAAAAACATTGCTCTCTCGCTGGAATCTGAAAGTGGCGGTGTTTTGGTTTCTGTTGACAAGATTTCTAAAGGCTATGCCATTATTGTTTTTCGTGGGAAGGACTACCATCGTCCTCAAATGCTGAGGCCCAAAAATCTTTTGACAAAAAGGAAGGCTTTGGCTCGTTCAGTTGAGCTTCAAAGGCGTGAGGTACCTTTATTATAGTCTAGTTCGAAGGAATTAATATTTGTCACATTCAAGCAATATAGATAGACTAAATTGAGTGGATGAGTTCACTAGCTTGAGCAACCACTAATTTTGAGTGGTACCAAGTCATTGCCTTTTGTGTTTTATCTATCTTGACAGCTTATAATTGCTGATTCTTTTTTTCCCTGGACAGGCATTGTTTAATCACATCTCAACCCTGCATAAACGAGTGGAACAACTAAAATCGGAACTTGTGAGAATTGAGATCCTTTTTACCTGCTTGCAAGAATTTCCATTTTTGCTTGTTTTCATGTTCTTACTTATTGATAACCTTTTATAGGGTCAAATGGAAAGTGTTAAGGACCAAGGAGATGAGGAATTGTATGTGAAACTGGATTCTGCCTATTTAACAGAAGATGAGGATACAGAGGTTCACATATGTTTACTCTTTTTGTCTTAACTCAGGTACCATCTCGGGCTTGTATTTTGATCTTCTATTTTTCCTTTCTTACAGGAGGAAGATGATGAGGCCTATCTTGAGACTTATGACAGCGAAATTCCTGATGGAGATGATATGATCAATTACTTGGAAAATGAAACAAACTACAACTCCCAAAACATGAAAGAACAAACGGAGCAGGATTCGTCTGAATTGCATATTCTGGAGCATAATCAACCATAAATGTAAATTGAAAAATAACTTTCATCAACTGAACATAATGATTGCCTCTTATTTCTGACTGACCTGGTCCAGAATCCTTTGTAAAGTCAGCTCTTAAAGAAAAAAATTGGTTATAAACTTTTCATATTATCTATTAGGCATATGTAAGTATGTGACTTAAAAAGGACTTATTTATCTGGAGCAAGAATATATTATTCCATCCTATTTTACAAAACCATTTCTTTCTTCCACCATAATTATTTTGAGTACTACTGAAAAGTTAAAGATTCGTGCGCAATGATTAATCAGAAAGAATCTGATCGAGTGTTCTCGTAAACTTGATTTGATATGAGCTGTATCAAATTGATTATACCTTACCGGATCTCCTTTTTTTATTCTCATGAACAGTTCCAACGTAAAGTGCCTCAGCAAGTGACAAGGCAGATAATGTGAATTAAATGTGCTTCTGTTAGAAATTGTTGTTTTAGAAGGGGAAACGATATTTGTACAGCAGATTCCTACACATTTTTCATACACAGCTGATGTGTATGGAAATGACTGGGTGAACTGATATGACCCCACATCAGTTCACCCACTCATTTCCATATACATCAGCTGTGTATAGAAATGTGTAGGAATCTGCTGTAGGGTTATCACTGCCCTTTTAGAAGGGGTTTTAAGGGACACATGCCTTTTGCCTTTAATTGCTTTCACAACTGCTATAAGTTACCATCTAAATACTTAACTTTGTGAAAGATCACAATTGTCTAACCAGCTCCAATTTCTTCTCGTGGTTTGAGAATAACTAGATCTATATGCTATTAATTGCCCAAATCAAATTTTTATTCTTTTTGCATGGATTTGTCAAGTATTAAGCATCAATATTCCACAAAACACGAACAAGCAAGAAAAGGAATTACAAAAATTCAGAGTTATGTTTGCACGTTCAGATTTAACAGCAAAGTGAAATCCGGGAACAGAAAGAGTTCTAAGCCATTTACTCCATCACACATCGTTCATCAACTACACAAAAAGGATCATGAAAACTTTATAACCCTTACCACAAAAACGCTTAAAATAGAGAAATCAAGTCATCTATTAGTACGGGCATTCTAAAGAAATAACTATATTTGTTGAGCATTGGGTGCATTAATCGCACTTCCTTATTACATGCATATTGATCGACCAAGTGAAGGGCAAAGAAGGATTGAATGGGATCGGTGGGACCAGCTGATACCATGTGAGAAATTGAATCGATGTCATTTCTATTGATTTACATGTTATTTATACATTATACAGATTGCAGGATTCATGGGGATTTAGTTCTGATAGTTATAACAAGAAGCGAGACTAGTTGCAACAAGAATATACGATCTTTGACTCATGTTGTTAGGTGGTTGAGGACGGCTTGCTCTCAGCTTTCCTCACCTAGAAAAGGGGAAGCTCTTAAGGAAGGACTGCATTTCAATTTGAAATCTATCATGTCTGTTAATGTCAAAAAAGGTTGTAGGATTATGTCCCATTATGTGTAGATTTTTTTTAAGAAGAAACTAAAGTAAAAAAAAAATTATGGACATTACTTCGATCAAGCAGTTTTAATTCAGGGGCAGTTTGGGGCGTGATCCAATCAGATGTTTAGCTACACTGTAGCATCCAGGTTTTTTCCATATCTAGCTAAAACACCTCAGGACGTGTTTCAGGCTGTATATGGAAAAAACATGGATGCTATATAGGACGTCCAAAATCCATTCTGGATATTTGCTTATAATCACACCCCAAACGGCCCCTCAGAAGAAACAGAGCTCTTCAACTATTCAACAGGATGGGAAGGTAAATGTATGTTTGAAGACAGAATTAACTATTGGTTCAAGGGCAAAAGTGAACATGACTTTTCTCTAAAAAGGATAATGAGTTTTTCCATGTTTCTTAGGCATCAAGGTCAGAGCATATTTAGGAGTTATTATAATGTCATTAGGATATCTCATGATTATCCAACTGGTTTTGTTTCCATAGTCTGCAATTAGTAATTTTGAAGTACAGTTTCCGTGTTATAGGTTGGCACATTGCTAAAACTATTTTCAGTTAAAGAAACCGGGAGAACGGGACCATAACAGTGCTATGGTAAATTTACTGCAGCTTTAGTCTTCTCTGCTTGTGTATCCATATCGAGTCAATGCTTGCCCCCTTTGAGGACATTCTTCATATTTCTTCCCATCACATTTTTGTTAGCATGCTGTGTGTTTGTCAAAGGCACAAATTTAATCTGTCTTCCACAATAATTTTTATAATTTCGTCATGTTCTATGTGGAACCGTAACATCTGTGGAAAAGACTGTTGCCCTACTTTGCATCCCTGATTAGTATATTTCAGTTCAAAACACAACTAGACCATTCCCTTATGTGCTTTAGGTTAATCCCTTTTTCATACTGCTCCATTTCAACAGACTCTGTCGGCAGCACAGTTTGCACCTATACCTGTCCCTGTAAATGATTAAAAAGTCTTTATGAGTTAGAGTCAAGGACCTGGAAGATTAAGTAGCAATTAAGATATAGGCATCTAACCATAATTTTAACATTAACTTTGACACACTTTTATGTGAAATATGCAACGTCAGCCACTTCTTTGAGTCTTCTTCTTTATAAGTGTAGTTAGTTCATTAACTATTTAAAGAAATGCATCAATTGGGCTAAGCTCCCCATAGACTACAGCCTTATGGTGGGAACACCGAAATGATATAAGCAAAGCAAATATTAGAGTTGCAACAGACTTCACTCCGAAGATGAACTTTTTTGCCATCTACGCACTCCATACAAAGAGGCAGTTCACTGTATTCACAGAATGAATAGTTAAATGTACTTCTCCAAAAACATGCTTAATCATTTATTAAGCATATTTGAAACCTACAGTAGCAGATATATTCTCCAATATATACATATATATATATATATATATATATATATATATATTATTTAAAGTCAAAGCACTAGAAAGTTGGCAATGGGAAATAAACACTTTTTCCTCAGTGTTCAATACTTAGCTTTGCAAGCAAACTCTCTTGACTTAGGGTTTTAATGGAAGTTATTGTCGGTAATTTTCTTTCTCTAAGTGTTTGGGTATACAAAAAATGAAAACACAAAACAGAATTTCCCTCTATATATATTGAATAGAGGTAAAAAGATTTTCAATAATTAATACAATAAAATAGAGCAAGATCAGTTATCAACCATGGTTTTCTCTGTCTTCAGCTCCCTTCTATTTTTTTTTTAATGTTGTATTTATAACATCATCAAGAACATTTTGAAACTAACTTGTTTAGGAAGCCCCTAGTTTTACTTTGAGCCCTAAGTCTACCATTTAAAAAAGAAAAATGCTAAGTCAATTGCAGAAGCTGGAATAGATGAACAAAGAAATGACGTATATTACCATTATGTAGAGCAACTCTGATCGTTGTACCAGCAAAAGCAATATTGCTCAATGTACAGACAGCATTCACCCACCTCAAGGAATGAATATCAGGGAATTGTGATAGAAGGAGCTCAATGTTAGCAAACCGGTTTTTCCCAAAAGCTTGAGCTAGTAGGAAAGGGCTGCTTTTAATATTTAACTCAACTGCACACTCCCAAGGAGGATATACCACAGGACCTTGGGAAAATTTGCCCGAAATATAAATGGGAGAAAAATGCTCCCTGGGGGACTTGAAACCAAGACCTGGGCTCTGATACCATGTTTGAAAACCGGTTTTTCCCAAAACCATTTTTTTCCCAAAAGCTCAAGCTAGTAGAAAAGGGCTGCTTTTAATATTTAACTCAACTCCACACTCAAAAGCTTCAAATGCTACAATAAATATTTGCAAGGTGACAGATCCATCCTTATGGAAGTACTTGTAGACAGCCTGAGCAACAGGAAACAAAAAAGATGTTTAAGAAAACACTACCAGGTAATAAAACAAATGATATCAAGACAGTTCTGAAGAAATGACCTTCAAGCAGCTTCCAGCAATAATATGGATGGCAATGTTATTGCCCAGAGAAGCCACCCGCTGAAAAAAGGTTATAGACTAATAACCCCAAGATCCTTCACTGATCCAAAATGCTTAAGTCACTAAAACAATAGCATGATGCAGTCTCCAAGTAACTTCAAATGTGTGTATACATGTCATAATCATAATCATAATCATAATCATAATCAAGTAGCGCCTTTTCCCAACTATTTGGGGTCGGCGACACGGATCTTACTCCTCCATTCCAGCCTGTTTTGGGCTACCTCTTTTGTAAGAGATAGTAAAGTCAAATCCTTTCTTATTAACTCCATCCAAGTTCTCTTAGGTCTCCCTCTCCCTCTTTTAGCATCGTTTACATGTATCTCTTCTAATCTTCTCACAAGGGCATCTAAAGGTCTTCTTTGCATGTGCCCATACCAACGCAACTTACATTCCTTCAGCTTCTCCCCTAAAGGTGCTATTCCTAGGCTCTCACGAATATATTCATTTCTAATCCTATCTCTCCTAGTTATCCCACTCATCCACCTCAACATTCTCATTTCGGCTACATTCAACTTATCTATATGACTCCTCTTTGGTGCCCAGCACTTCGCTCCATAGAGTATTGCAGGCCTAATAGCCGTCCTATAGAACTTGCCTTTAAGTCTTTTTGGAACCCGCCTATCACACAACACTCCCGAGGCTGCTCTCCACTTTACCCACCCCGCATTTATCCTATGCACCACATCACTATCAATATCCCCTTCTTTATGGATAATGGATCCTAAGTAACGGAATTGATCATGCATTGGCACTTCTTGCCCATCTATTTCAACTAAGGCTCTATCTATAGTTCTACCTTCCTTAAAATTAAATTCCATGCACTCTGTCTTAGTCCTACTTATTTTAAAACCTTTTAATTCTAGAGCATCCCTCCACAATTCTAATTTCGCATTTAAACCTACTTTGCTCACACCAATTAAAACTACATCATCTGCAAAAAGCATATACCAAGGTACATTATCTTGCAAATGACTAGTAAGCTCATCCATAACTAAAGCGAAAAGATACGGACTTAAGGCTGACCCTTGATGAAGACCTACCGTAACCGGAAACTCCTTAGTTTCCCCCCAATAGTCCACACACTAGTCACAACCCCTTCATACATATCCTTTATGATATCTATGTAACCTCTTATGACACCCTTCTTCTTCAAAACACTCCAAATAAACTCTCTCGGCACTCTATCGTAAGCTTTTTCCAAATCTATGAAGGCCATATAGAGGTTTTGTTTTCTATCCCTATACCTCTCAACTAACTGCCGTAGTAAAAATATAGCTTCCGTTGTTGACCTCTCTGGCATGAAACCAAATTGATTCTCTATATACATGTACGCATATTAATGTGTGTATACATGTACGCATATTAATACACTAAATTGTTTCCATCAATCCCCTCTTCACAAAAGTCCATGCTCCATGATTTTAAGGAGTACTGTAACCCTATGTAGGTAGCCATGCGCAGCCTACCATTTTTCTTCCTTTTTGATATCAAAGTATCGTCTAAAGGAAGAATAACCTCCTCATAGTCATAGGTTAAGTTGTGGGTCACAATTTCTTTCATTTCTAGAACAGGTAAGCTACCATAAAAGAATGCATAGAAGACCACGCAATCTTATAGTAAGTTTTATGGACATCATGAAAAATTAAAATTGAAGAAGGACAAAAGAAAATCGGGTATAAATATTCAGATAATGTCTCCTTTTGGCATTGGCATGCTGAAGTAAAGATACCAGACATGTAAAAGCTCAATTAACCAAAAATGCTCTTTGCAAGCTTCCGATAAGTAGTCTGCTTTTCCCCGTTCCATTCTCAAAAGGATGCTATTAGAAGACTAGAATAACAGGTAGTAACTGTTGCCATCACCAAACTAAAGACGCCTGAAGTAAAAAACAGCAGCTAATATTTATTTTACCAGAAGATTTGGCCAACAAAGCTGCAATCTCTTAAACAGCAAAGCAGAGTAGATTCCTCAGCTGTTAGCCTGTTACATTGCACAGAATTTTAGAAAAGGTGATATATAAGGAAATAATATAATTAAGCATTTAACTCCATCCACTAACCCTTTTCACTCATCCACTAATTGCTAAAAGAACGATAACATGAAACAGGAACAATTATATGGGACGGATATTTTTTCCAATAAGTCAAAGATGGGATGGAGGGAGTATTTCCCATAGCCATTTCCTATACCAGGTTCCAGGGATTGAATAAATGAGGATAAGACTATACATACCAGCAAAACATGAAGGTACTACAATCTCCACACCAAATATATAATTGTTGAAATGCAGACACCGCTCATCAATGATTTCCTTGAATATAGATGAGCTAAATAACATGTTTTTGATATAATGAAATTGACCATTGTAGTGTATAAATGAAATCAACTAAGATTGATTTAAACCTGAATCGCCAGCAAGAATTATACTTCAATTGGCTAATTTAGTTCTCCATCAACCCATTGGTTCATTGTCCAAATTAGTTACGAATCTTAGTCAAAATAATAACACGATGTTTTATTCCTCAATACATTTACAATCATTGACTGAAGAATTCTATCAACATACAAAACTCAAATTGTAAGCAAGTTAATAGATAGGAGAGAGGGTACAAGAAAGCTACCCAGATGCCAGCCCAGAGATGCCAGAGCAAAGGGGAGCGGAGCATAAGCTGCAGGGGTGGCAATGGTAGTGGCAACATGAAAGGCTACATGCTTCCAAGATCCTTTTCCCTGCTTAACTGGTAAAGTAAAAGAAGATTGTTTTTATTCAAATGGGATCTTTATCAGAGTTGAAAAGAAGAACCTTTGAACTTGACTGCTGTGCTCATACAGATTGTGACTGGTGTCCCCTGAATGAAACAAAAGATAAGGCAACCATTAAAATCCAACTTGCAGAAGAAATTAGCACATGTAAAAATCCAGTTAATAACAGGCTATCCATTTTCTTTAAGATGATGATACTTCAATGAAACTTCAGCTTACTCTTAGTCTAAGCTTCAACGAGCAAAAAGTCTGGTTCTTTTTGCATGGCAATAGAAATGGTGTCTATGTTATGATTATGAATGAAGCTATTCCCCAGAATGAAACAATAAATAACACATGATTTGCAGAGAAAATAACACTGGTGTAAAAACCCAACTAATGAATCTACAATTTTCTTCAAGATGCTGCAGCTTCAATGAAATTTCAACTACTGTCATATGCTCAAGGGAGCAAAAAAGTTTGATTCTTTTTGCATGGCAGTAAGAATGGTTTCTGGTTGATGAATGAAACTAGTCCACCGCTGAGCTCATACAGATTGTGACCGATGTCGGGTGAATGATACAATAGATAAGCCAGCCATCAAAACATAATCTGCATTGAAAGTAGAACTACTTAACTCTAGTGTGAAATCTAATTAATGACAATCTACCCGTTTTCTTCAAATGCTTCTGTTTCAATGAAACTTCAACTACTTTCATATCCTCAAGGGGGCAAAAAGTCTGGTTCTTTTTGCATGGAAGTAGAAATGGTTTATGGTTTATGAATGAAACTAGTCCCTGCTGAGCTCATACAGAGTGTGACTGGTGTCACCTGAATGAAACAATAGTTAAGCCAGCCATCAAAACACAATTTGCAGAGAAATTAACACAGATGTGAAAATTCAAGTTATGACAATCTACCCATTTTCTTCAAGATGATGATGCTTCAATGAAAATCCAAAATGCTTGGTTCTTTTTGGATGAGAGTAGAAATGGTTTCTGGGTTATGAATGGTTTGAGTCTTGAGGTATTCCGAATATGGATTTTTGTGGAACAAAAAAAGAAGTAGAAGTGGTTAAAGACAAGATTGATTCTTTCTCAAGAATGTGAGATGTGGAAAGTGGGGTAAGTATTTTCGATGATAAATTAAAGAAACAAATATTAAAAGAATGTATAATCCAGAAAACTAGCCCGTCTAGCTCAGTTGGTAGAGCGCAAGGCTCTTAACCTTGTGGTCGTGGGTTCGAGCCCCACGGTGGGCGTTTAATGTGTTTTTTAGGTTTTTTTGGTTTGTCTAGGGCATGGCTAATGTATTATGTATATCCTAGACATTAGTCATGCAAGGTTTAAGAATGCCCTTAGAAACGCGCGTTCGTGTGTAGAATTAGAGCCTCCAGAAATTATTGGGTACAGCGGATCTCTAAGATCAATGGTACATGCATTTTACACGGACGTGCCAAACAACTGAACGCACATCAATGGTCCAAGATCAACAGCTCATTAGCGTCCTCTTGTGCCAGAAACACCCAATAATTTCTCATGCGAGTGTGAGTTGCCCAATGCCTTGAGCAATTATAGAAAAAAGAAGGTTTAAGCATGATTTTCAAAATCCGCCCCGGTCCGACAGCGGAGAACTGGAACCGGTTGAAAAACCGGTCCAGTCCGGTTCAGGACGGTCCAGTCAGTTAGCCAGGTTTATTAGAATCTAGCCGGTGAACCGCCAAGCCAGAACCGGTCTGGTTCACTGTCAAATTATTTTTTTAAATATATTTTAAGTGGAGATTCGAACACTCTCTCAGAATTAAGTCCTCAACATCTTAACCAAAATAAGAAATTCACGCTAAACATAATTTAATATTATTTTTTATGTAAGGGAAGTTTTTTTTAAAAAATGTTATGTGTCAAACCGGGTCAAATCGGACCGGCCAGATTTCCGGGTCGAAGGCCGGCCCGGTTTTAAGGGACCAGTTTCTTTTTTTTCTATAGAAAACAAAGACCAAGCAAAATCGATACCCCCCACATAATTGCGCCGCCCACTTTTTTTTTTTTTTGAGAATAACCTGCAAATAGAGCCGGCCTTAACTGATGAAAAATGTTTTGTTGACCGAGTTTGGGGACCAGATTGCAGGACCTCATGCCACGTTGGCATGAGGTCCATCTCGTCCTCAAACTCGGTCACACTAGACGCCCCCCTCTTAACTGATAACATTGTCAACTTGGATTGGTAACTTCAGAAAAGTGGGAGTCTGACCAAACCAAAAATTGCATTCATAGATAACAACATGCCTTGCAAGGTAGAGTGAGCTCTCATCACTCTAAAACATATAATTGGCAGCAAGACAATCACTTTTTATAATAATATCCGAGATGTTCAGCTGTCTAGCCTATTGAATAGCTTTGCAAATCGCCATAGTCTCCACCTGCTCAGGGTTAAGAGTACCTTGCCTGCACTCTGTATGGCAAGCAATAAACGAACCATTAGTATCTCTCTCAGACATATACCAATACCTAATTTGTCCTTGTAAGGGAAAAGAGCCCCATCAGTATTAGCTTTTATATATACCTAGCATCAGGTGGACTCCATTTCACCAAACCAGAGTGGTCTTCACGAGCCAATGCCAACCCAAAAGTGTGCATCAGATGCTGCGCACTGGCAAGAATATCACTAACAGCACTCCATTTCCCACCATGAATAATAGTGTTCCTGTTCTACCAAAGCTGAGAAATGATGGCCGCCCTCAGCTGAATATCTTCTGGACAGTCCAGGGACACCAAAAATTGAATTGCATCAATAGGCTTCAAATCTGTGTTGTTCGTGCAACCGGTAGGCCAAGGGAAGGACTCCCAGAGCACCAATGGAGGGGCATTTCCAAATGGCATGAAAAGTGCTCTCAGTCTGGCTATTGCAGAGCAAACAATTGGTATTCACATTTGCACCTCTAGCAGAAGGGAGGAGTTGACACGAATAATATCATTACTGATTCTCCAAAGTAAATTCTTGATTCTAGGAGGAGTAGGTTATCTCCAAAGGTCTTTCCAAAAAATTTTTGTGATGACCAGAAGAACTTCCCATCAGTTGAGATATCTCAGTGGCAATATTTTTTGCTACCAGTAGGCACTTCTGACATTGAATTTACCTTTTTTAGATGGAGCCCAGATTAAGGTGTCATCAGGAAGCTGTAAAGAAATAGGAATAGTGAGAATAAGATCCTGCTCATGGGGGTGTAAAAGGATCAATCAGCTTATCCACTGTCCCCAGTTCCTGCATTCATCTATAATGGGAGATTGAATCTTATAAGAGTGAGGGGTTGGCAGCCATTTATCCCTCCAAATATTTATTGATTTACCATTACCAACCCTCCATCTTAACACCTCCACCAGCACCTTTTCCCCAGCTACCAAGCTTCTCCAAGTATAAGAGCATCCATGTTTTGTTTTGACATCAATAAAAGTTGAGTTAGGGAAATACTCTTTGCTTGCATGACCTTATAGAGAAGGGAAGTAGGATCTTACAACAAATCTCCAGTTCTGCTTAGCTAGAAGTCCAAGATTAAACGCATGAATATCCCTGAAGCCCAGTCAAACATAATCCCATCTGAGCCAGTGCAACGTTTTGGACTGAGAAGTGTTTCCCCACCAAAATCAAGGGGATATTCTAGTGAGATCCTTGCATAGCCCCATAGGAAGCTGGAAGCAATTCATGGTGTAGGTTGGCAGATCTTGGGTCACATCCTTTATAAGAACTTCTTTACCTGCCTGGGAGAGAAGTTTCTCCTTCCACCCCCTGAAGCTTTCTCAAAACTGTCTCGAATAAATTGAAAGGATTGTATTCTTGACTTTCCCACCCAGGTAGGCAGTTCCAGGTATTTCTCATGATTTGCCACTTCATTCAAGCATAGATGTAATGTACTCCTTTTCAAATTGACCAGTGTTTCTACTAAAAAAGATTGTAGTTTTCTGGTAATTGAACTTTTGCCCCGAGATTGATTTATAGGCATGCATTCCCTTTCGTTTGCCCCACAAAAAATGATACTATCATCTGCATAGAATAGGTGTGTGATTGGAGGACCTCCACGAGCAGCAACAACCTATTCTCCTATTTATCACCTCATCTCTCAGTAGAGCAGAAAGTCCCTCATAGCATAGGAGAAATAGATACGGAGAGAGGGGATCTCCCTGGCGCAACCCCCTGGAAGGAATAAAGGTTCCAGTCTGCTTGCCATTCACCAAGAAACATAAGAAACAGAGGAGATACATCCCATTATTAGACTGATCCATCTAGGATGATACCCCATTTTTTACATTGTACTCTCTAAGAATGGTACCCCATTTTTGACATTGTACTCTCTAAGAATGGTACCCCATTTTTGACATTGTACTCTCTAAGAATGGTCATTCAATCCTATCGAAGGCCTTAATCATATCTAGCTTAAGGGCCATCTGCCCCTTTCTGCCTCTTCTCATCATCCTCATGTAGTGCAAAGTTTCATAAGCAATTAAGACATTATCAGAAATAAGGCCCCAGGCACAAATGCACTTTGCTCTTCAGATATGAGCTTTGAAAATAATTTCTTAACTCTATTGGCTAACACCTTGCTAATGATACGATATATGACATTAGAGAGGCTTATGGGCAAAAATCAGAGATATACTTAGGTGATTTTGTTTTCGGAATGAGAATAACATGTGTCAGATTAATGCCTTGAAGGATATTTCCTATGTTCAGCATAGAGAGGATAGCATTGGTGACATCTCTCCCACAATGTGCCAGTATTTTTGAAAGAAAAAAGTTGACATTCCGTCGGGCCCATGAAATTTAGATGGGTTCATCCATTTGACAGCCAGATTGACCTCATCTCTGGAGAATTCCTCAATAAGAGACTGATTCATATCAGGTGTGACAGTAGGCTGAAGGAGTGGTGTAACTGCCTCAATGTCTCGAAGCTGGGAGGAGTAAATGTTTCTGAAGTGGGTAGAACTAATCAGCTTTAGCTCCTCATCACTGGTAACCCAAACTCCTTAATTGTTAAAGAAGCTCTGGGTTTGGTTTCTAATTCCGCGCTGAGAAGCCTTGGCATGGAACTATTTAGAACTAGCACATGAAAAGACACGTCCCTCAAAACTTGCCTACTCCTTGAATTAAAATAGGCAAATGAAAGTAAGTGGTAGAGTGCCGAATGAATCATTATCAACTATCCCCTCCGTCAAATGAAGCAAGTTTCAATCGCGAAATGAGTTCAATTTTGTTGGACTCTAAGGCAAGTAAAAAAAACAGTCTCCCCACTCCTTAGGGCAGCCATAATGTAGGACCATGGAATGTCGTATCGGATATCGGTAAAATATCGGTCGGCCTAAGAGACGAAATATCGGAGATATATCGGAGATATTGTGTAAAAAAATATCGGTAGTTAAAAACTAGTTTTTACCTTTTTACCGTATATTTTCACAATCTAGCTTCTAAAATGAGTTATACTAATTTAAACAAAGAATAAATTTCAAAATATGCATATTAGCATAGAAAACAAATATGACAGGTTTTTTTTTTCAAAAAAAAATATTTTTTTAATTCAAAAAATACCGACCGATATATCGGCGATATTTGGAATTTTTTGAAAAACCGATACGGGTTGGTATCGATGTATCGGTTTAGTGCCGATACCGATATATCGGCGATATATCGGCGAGACGATTTTCCATGTGTAGGACCATCTTTTTTCAAATCCAGACGAGCTTCATTGGATAGAGGGAATATAAGTCTGTGGGTTTTCTATCATAATGAAGCAGTTTACAGGGTACCATATTGACTAGATTGTACTTGGTCATGCAAGGTTCAAGAGAGAACTTTTGACCATTTTTTAGCAAGAAAACGTGTACTCTTCTATTAAGAGAAACAAGAAGAAACTGTGTTGATTTGTCAAAAGCCCCGAGGGGCCTCAAGTTAACCCTATTTTAGCATAGTCCATGAACTTATCAACACTAGTCATGGAGATAAAATTTTGAATAACCTGCTCAAGAGGTTATTATTCTCTTATTTTATCTAGTGGACATAAGTTCTACAAGGCATATCAAAGAAAAAAATAGTTAGTCTTACAAGTGGGAGGTCAACTTTGTCGAGCTAGTTTTGAATGGTGAGCCCCCTTAGTATGAGACACGGCTCACACGCATCTGCATGAGTCGAGGAATTGCGAGCAGTCGAATTGAAATCCGAAGCCGGGCATCAAATCAGAGGCATGAAGTATGAATCTCCTTGATTTGATGCATGCTGTTGGATTTCAATCTGACATACTACAAAGTGTAGGCTGACAATGATGTGTGTGAGCCGTGTCTCATATGAACCTTTTCCTTGTATTTTATATTATGGTTGCACATTAAGAGTGGCAACTTCATTAAAAATAATTTGGATCATGCCGTGCATTAATATCACGGAGAAAAGGTACAAAACTTGCATATACTCCACCTATATAAGACAGGTATAGTCCTGTCAAGTGTCAACCCTTAAATACTCCCTGCGTCCACAATAATCTTAAGTCCAAAGACCAGAATGATGTAAAACTAATGGGACAAGGATTAGAACAACAAAAACAATCAGGATACAAAACTCTTAGACCACAACTGTACAAGGTTTGTTTCCATTAGCATAAGGTGTGTGTAATGTGTAAGCACTCCACATGTCTGAGGGCATATGTCCTCTAGAAGCATGTTGCCTTGCCTCTTCTAATTAGGTCGAAAGGACAGCTCTTCCCTCCGTTTTATTTTTAGTCTGGGTCCTCGCAACCAAAGAATGTCGTATCGTATATCGGTAAAATATCAGTCGATCAAAGAGACAAAATATCGGAGATATCATGTAAAAAAATATCGGTGGTCTAAAACTAATTTTTACTATGTATTTTTACAATATAACTTTTAAAATGAGTGATACTAATTTAGACAAGCATAAATTTCGTATATAATTTAAAATATGTGTTTACTTTTTAAACCTGCATCTTTTCACAAAGCGACCAAAATACCTACATACGTCAATGGTACCCACTACCCACAAAGATAACACTTGATTTTAGACACATATTTTGTTGAGATCTTATATAAAAATACAGATTACCGATGTAGATCTTTCAAGAGACCTTAGTCTCTACTCTGCCCAAGGCAGCCCACCAAGTGACCTCTACGCAGTTTGAAATTTTGAATGGTCTCAAACAATGATTGTCCTGACTGTAACGCTTTAAATGACCTAGGGATGATTGAGTCTCCAAAGCTTTAAATGACTTGGGCATGACTGTAATAAGAATGATTTCCCAAACAGCTTTAAATGACCACGACTTGTATTTTTTTTTAAAATAACCGATATATCGGGCCAAAACCAATATATTGGTTATATATCGCCGATATATCGGTGATATTTTAAAAAATAGCTTAAACCAAAATAACTCAGTATCGATGTATCGGTTGAAGCCCGATACCGATATTTTGGCGATATATCGCCGATGCAACTTTCCATGTTTGCAACTAGTCTCTTAGACTAGAAAAAATGTATGAGCCGCCGCTTGGGCAGCTTAGGTAAGTCCAAAGGTTTGATTGGTTATGATTTATGGGCTTTACCATCAAATCTGTGGGCACTACCACTAAACTGCCCAGACTATCTATCACGCCCCGAAATCTCATACTTCGATCGGAGTACGGAAGCCTTCAAAGATAATAACATATCGAGGCTGAAACTCTGGGCACGCGACCGATCAGTCAAAAACGCAACCAATTACGTCATCACGAAGGATGTATAACCGGTCATCTACAATTCAGTGTAATACAGCATTCAACATTATTAAAAATATGAAATGAACCTACTTAGTCTTTATTACAGCAAATAAATTTAACAATGTTAATAAAATCAAATCTCAAGTTTTATGGCACACATTGGCCATTAATATCATAAAGTTTTGAACAAATAAAACTAATCAACACAAATAATCTTTAATTTCTTCACAGCATCATCAACTACCATCTTGCATCTGCAATTGTTCTATCTCAGTTCTCTTTTGCACCTGCATTAGAGGATGAATGAGTATTTCATAGAAACACTCAGTAGGATGTAAAAACCCCACTAGAATTAAATCAAGCAGTATGAAGAGAAATGTAACAAATAAATAACCGATATTCGGTGACATCTAGACTGAACCTAAGGTTTGTTTACCTGAAAAGAAATGTCAGTCAACAAATTCCCAACTCGCAAGTATTGGGAAAAATTAACAAATAACAAGACTCCAAACATCACACATGTAAGGAGAAAATAGTAATTTTACCAATGGCTCCTAGGCATCCATTGTGTAAGGAGTTACAATTTCTGCTCGCTGAACTTATCACTCTCGAGTGATTAAATAATATACCCAAACCACCCTAGAGGTTCTCCCTTCAGAACCTGCCATGCGTCTAGGATGCTGGCCCCACCAATACTTACGGACGCGATGGGCAGACTGAAGATTTTCCATAATGTCAACAATCTAACGTACGTATATTGCCTCCCTTCGGGCATAAATGGTTGGAGATCTCTCAAGACCTTACAATAGCTTATGAGCATACTATGAGTCTACGTAAGCGAGATCCTTACAAGGTCTCCAGTGGAGGAAACAATCATATAACAATAGGAGCAATATTTCGTGGAATAGAAATCGCAACACTCCAAAGTTTTAAGGTATCTTTTACCTTAATAGACTCACTCTTTGGAGTAATAGAATATCAAGGTCTCTCATCAGAATCCGACTCACTTTAGGAGTAGAAAGAAGATTCACATTATCTCAATCAACCGAAAACCCACAATATGAGTATAGACCAACATGCCAATATCTTAATATACGAACTTTCACGCATAGCCCTAGATAGGAACCTGCCATACGATTAGGATTTATAAAATATGTATCCAAAGATAAGAATGAGAGTAGGTTTTAGATGATTTGATTTCCAAGTGGAACTTTAAACCGACACACCCGCTTTATCTGAACACAAAGATTATGGTTCACTTGTTGCTTAGGATTACCCCATATTATTAATCTTTCTAATTAATTAACCTTACTATGATAATCCATATTCAAGTGTATAATGAATAGTAAAGACACGTTAACTTTTTTCATAAGGTATCATGCGATATTAATTAAGTATTAATGTTTTCATCATGATTACAGCACACTGCCCATGTATATAAGTCCCATTCCAACTGCTCCCGTGATCTGTACAGTAGAACTTAGACTTTGAAATGTTTACTTCTAATAGCCTTATGAGTCTAGTTTCTAACCCCGCTGATTTTATATTTTTTTATTTTTCTTGAATTGGTTACGATTTAATTAGTATAGCATGTCAGCACAGAAATAATTTTGTTCGAGATTAAGATTCTTAATTAAACTTAAGTATTTCATATAATTACACCTTATTAGTAATACTAAAGTATTAACATACTCAATTACACCCCTCCTAGGGTAATTGCAGACCCTAGAGCATTCTGGAATTATACAATTATACACTTTTATCATGTTTCTTATTACACATAAGAGTCTTTGATAACTAACCCCCTATAGATAGGACTTTTAATACAAAACAACAATTATGACCACAAGAACTAGCGTGATTAAAGAATACCATAGCAAGTTCAGAACTTTTGACCTCGATATAATCAATAAAGCAATAAGTTTTGGACATTATTCTCATCTATAGACTAGCATGAAAGTATTAGAGCGCATATCGCAATATGAATAACATCTAGAATCATAAATTACCAAACTCTAATAGATCAAAGCAATATATATATATATATATATATATATATATATATGAGATGAGTTTACATGAGATCGTTCTCATATAAGGAGCATGAGGCCAATTTTTTTTACCGTTAGATTCCGATCGGAGGGTGGATATCAAATCATTGAGTAGGTGAGTGTGTCACATCAAAGAGTGGGTGAGATATTACGGATAGTTGTAGCCGTCAGATCAAGATCCAACGGCTACGATTCAAAGTGGCCTCATATAAGCAATATGAGAACGATCTCATATAAACTTTTTCCTATATATATGGGAAAAGTTTAAATGAGATTGCTCTCATATTGCTTATATGAGGCCACTTTGAATCGTAGCCGTTGGATCTTGATCTGACGGCTACAAATATCCATAATGATCTCACCCACTCTTTGATGTGACACACTCACCTACCCACTGATTTGATATCCACCGTCCGATCGGAATCTAACGGTAATTAAGATTAGCCTCATGCTCCTTGTATGAGAACGATCTCATGTAAACTCATCTATATATATATATATATAGAGAAATGCTACAGTGAGCAGCCCATGTTTGTGAGCAGCATGAGCAGCTCACTTTGTATCCATTGATGGACGATCTGACGGATTACACTTAAGAGTTGGGTGAGCCAATTATGTTATTTCTAAAAGAAATTTTTTTTCCCAACCTACCCCCATACCTCACTCGACAGCTCCCCCTCCTCTTTCCCTTTCCCCTTCCCCTTCCTCTCTCCCACTCCCCCCCTCCCTCACTCGCTCCTCTCGACAACTCCCCCTACCCCTTCTCCCCCTCCCCCTTCCCCTTCCCCTTCCTCTCTCCCACCCCGGCGAGAAGGCCCCCACCCTGCGCCGACTGCCTCTTCGCCCACCTCCGCGACCCGTGACGCCACCCACCCCGGCGAGAAGGCCCCCACCCTGCGCCGACTGCCTCTTCGCCCGCCGCCGCGACCCGTGACGCCACCCACTCCGGCGAGAAGGCCCCCCACTGCGCTGACCCCGTGAGAAGGCCACCAGCCCTGCGCCGACGCCTGCCACCCTTGCCGCTCCTGCACGAACTTCGCCCACCTCGGCGAGAAGGACCGACGCCACCCACCCCGGCGACCCCCGATGATGTAACCTCCCTTTCGGCCTGCAACCCTCGCCGCTGCGTCCGCGGCCGCACGACTACCCATTTGCCCACCCCAGCGAGAAGGCCCGCCGCTGCATTCGTGCCCCACTCAGCGTAGGGAATTTCTGTAAGCAATCACTCATTCCATCTATTTCTCTCGAATTCCATTTCTGCAGCAAATTGTTGTAGGTATTTTTTGAAGTTTTTTTGCTATGTTGGGGGGTGGTTTCCCAGGAAAGGGAGGTTCTTTGGTCCGTTATATTGCAGTTTTGTTAATCAGTTTTGCTCAAGGGTCTGTGTGACAATAAGATGGCCTATTTGAATCCTAATATCTATTTTGATGTTCAATTGTTTAGTTACGATGAAAACCTGTTAATAAGTTTGCATGTTTTGCCTCTTAGGATATATCTTCATTGGTTCTTTACAAAAATGGATAATAGCTAACAACCACTTACCACAGAAAAGTCCGCAGTCAAGGGAAAGAGTTTATATGTCTCACCAACTGAAGAAGAATTGAAACCTGCCATTGGTATGTGTTTTAATTCATTGGATGAAGTACATAAGTTTTACAATAGGTATGCGAAGAATGTGGAATTCAGCATACGTAAAGGTAATTCAAATCTAAGGAAGGTAACTCGTGAAGTAATTGGGAAGAATTGGTATTGCTCCAAACAAGGATATAGTGTTTGCAATGGGAAGAGAAAACATCAGATTTTGAGAGAACAATGTCCGGCTTATATTAGAGTTTGTAAAGGACAAGATGAAAAATGGGTAATCTCCAGGTTTGTAGAGGAACATAGTCACATGTGTGTAACACCTAGGAAAGTTCACTATTTGAGATCACAACGAGTAGTATCTTCAACGCAAAAAGCTTTATTTGAGACTTGCAGTAATACAAATATAAAACCATCGCAATACATGGCAATGCTTGAGATTGAGGCGGGCGGTCCTTCGAATGTTGGGTTTATAGAGAAAGACATCCGAAATTATCATGTTTTGAGTAGGAAAGAGCGCAAACATGCGGATGCACATGATCTATTGTGTCATTTTGAGGAGTTGAAGGAAATGAACGATTCATTTTATTATGCTTATGAAGTCGACGAAGATAATAAATTAGTTTGTTGTTTTTGGGCAGATGGAATTTCTAGACGAGATTATAAGCTATTTGGAGATGTTGTTGTATTTGACACGACATATGAGACTAATAAATACTGTTTGATTTTTGCTCCATTTACAGGCGTTAATCACAATAAGCAGTCAATTAGCTTTGGTTGTGGCTTTCTAAGAGATGAGAAAGCCGAATCTTTTGTGTGGTTGTTCAAAAAATTCTTAGAGGCTATGTCAGGGCAACATCCAAAGGCAATCGTTACAGATCAGGATGCAGCTATGGCACTTGCAATTGTGGAAGCTTTTCATGAAACTCATCATCGATATTGCATGTGGCATATATTGAAAAAAGAATCAGACAAATTGGGGGCTATTGCCAAAAATGAATCATTTATTGAACCATTTCATGCTTGTGTATGGGGGTCTGATACAATCAGAGAATTTGAACATCATTGGGTCAAAATTATGGCTGAAAATGACTTAACAGACAACGAATGGCTTTGCTCATTATATGAGATTCGAGATATGTGGATTCCTGTGTATTTCAAACATGTCTTTTTGGCTGGTATTAGGACCACTCAGCGTAGTGAAAGTGTTAATGCCTTCATAGACAAATATGTGAGTAAGAAGAATACATTAATGGAGTTTATTCATCGTGTTGAGAGAGCTCTTAAACGGCTTAGGCATAACGAAATGAAATATGATTTTGTCTCGGAGAATAGCAAACCATCACTTGTTACTCCTTTCAATATAGAGAAGCAAATGGGTGCGACCTATAGCCGACATATATTCACCAAAAAATTTCAAGTTGAATTGTTGGAAAGTACACATTGTCTTTCAACTTTGAAAAAGAATGATGAAACTTCATCTTTTTATGATGTCAAGATGCCAGGTGATAGAAAATGTATAAGAGAGGTTGAGTTCTATGCATCTCAAGAATTTGCATGTTGCTCTTGTATGATGTTTGAGTCGGAGGGGATCCCATGTAGGCATATATTGCTTGTGTTAAGAAATAATGGTATTGACACATTACCAACTGACTTGATTTTAAAAAGATGGACTATGTTCATAGCAAAAGAATTTGTGTATGATAGTCATGGAACACAACTCCGTGGAGATAATGAACAAGTGCCTGAACATTTAGTTAGAAAGGGCAGGCTTAATTCTATTATGGCTGATTGGGTGGATAAAGCATGTTTAAATAACATCACATTTTCAACCGTGGAAGAGATGATGATGAACATAGGAAAAGTTGTAGATGAGATCACCCCAAAAGAGTATATGCAAGAATCTCAAGATAGGTTGAAGGAAGTGTCCACTACACTCAAGGCTCATCCTCCCAACATCTCAAAAACGAAGGGTTCTGGAAGACGACTTAAAAGTGCTAAAGAAATAGCAATGGAAGAGGCTGCTAAAGGAGGTAGATTATGTCATGGATGTAACCTACGTGGACAAGGCCACGACATTCGGAATTGTCCGGTGGCAAAGGCAATGAGGTAAAAGTTTTACAATTCTATTTACATGAGTATATGTTAGACATATATCTTTTTTAATATAATTTTGTGTATTTACATGCAGGG
Organism: Houttuynia cordata; assembly: GCA_039654745.1. Classification (NCBI taxonomy): domain Eukaryota; kingdom Viridiplantae; phylum Streptophyta; class Magnoliopsida; order Piperales; family Saururaceae; genus Houttuynia; species Houttuynia cordata. The sequence continues at coordinate 37,304,006 of CM077505.1, read as the reverse complement.
AAGAATAAGTCACTCGCTTTGCTTAATCATCTCATTGTCTTTGGATGAAATTGGAAGAAGTATTTTTGAAGGTACTTTAAGCTAACTCACCCCATTTCAATAAAGTACATTGTCTTTAGAGCTAACTCACCCCATTACACTGTTCACACTCTTCATTTCACTGTTAGACTTGTGACAGAGATGGCATATGAGAATGTGTAAGGTTTAGGCCTTCTAAGAAGGCCTCCTTGGTCCAGTTGCAAGTGTGAACCTCTTTCAGTTGCAAGTGTGAACAGAATATGGTTGTCCATATTAGGACCAAACTGAAATCAATTTCTGAAGACAAAAATTTGTATGAGGTTTAATCCTAATAAGGTATTGTAGGTTGTTGAAGTGACCATGTTTGATGGGGCAGCCCCTGCATCAAAATCTGGTGAAGATGACAATGTGCGACTCCACATCAATTCTTCTAGCTTCCATTGTGTTTGTGATTTTGTTTCTTCCTCCTGTTACCTTTGTACAAGGCCTATCGCAATTAGAGAAGTTACAGAGGATATTTCCCTTTCTGAAGGGAATTTTAAAGAAGTATGTATCATCTGACTCAGTAAGAATAGTGCAGAATGACTTATTATTTTTTACAGGATATTGCCTAAATAACCGCATATTTATCAATGCGTTGCAGGAAATATATTGGCCAGCTGGTTACAGGCGATTCTATGGCTGCGGTGGGTATCCATAGATGCATACCAAAAAAAGTACCAGTTTGTAAAAAGCGGGGGAATATGTATGCTTGCTTTCATTTAATATTTTTTTATTAATAGATTGCTGTTGTTTGCTGTTGCAACAAAGAACAATTATTAGTAGAAAATAGAAAAAATACAAAGAACAATTACTCCATGTTCTATGTTGATTTGGAGCCCAAATATCAAAAGATTGTACATCTGTTGAAATTTTTTCTTACTGCCAGTGAATTTGATGGATTGGAACAGATACATAAGCTCACGTGAAGCTTTTGAATAATGGTTTCGATGATGAAGGTATGGAATCCAGCATTATGGGGGATGTGCATTGGTAATCTAATATTGTTGAGAATGTGATTCTGCAAGATGCGCGCAAATCAGGGCCATCTTCACTGAAATAAGGGTGGCGATATCTGATGTTGGAAGTTCTTATAAATTCTCTGTTAGGGAAGTACATGATGATGGAATGGACTATTCCATTTTGGATACTAATCTCACTTGATGGTAAAATGGGTATGCTTTTAACTTCCATAAATAAAAAAACTGCTCCATTACCGGAGCCACCAGGATAGGGAATTTGATTGGTATAAGGGAAACAGCATGTTGGACGATCATAGTACAAATACGGGGCCCTGCATGCTCATCGATTTTGACAGTGGAGCTGCTTTATTACAGGGGGCAGGCAGGTTAGGCTGTGTCTCCCCCAAACCTGAGCTTTCTAATCGCACTCGGGGCATATTTTCGATGATGCAACCTGCCACATACCAACTATTTCCAAAGTGGAACCAACTACAAAGGAGCCACTGTCCTAGACAATATATAGTCTCCAAAATTGATTGCTCAGAATGCTACATCAAAATTAGTTACTTTCAGTATCAGAGGGATTTTTGTTGACGGCCTCCTCACAAGCTTCATCATCTTGAAGCCCAAATTTCTTACCCAACCACAAAACTTGCAGTAACCCCCCATTGCAAATATGAGAAACAAGTATATGTCCTTGGTTTGGCACATAAATGAGCCTAAGAAGTACAAAAAAAGATGCAATGCTCGCCAATTGCCAGAGAAACTGCATTTCCTGCAATATTGCTATCCAATCAGAAATTATAACATCATACTGATATTTAATATCCTGAGTGGGAAATAAAAGATTGATCACCTTTTCTTCCTGCAACATCGCTCGTGAGGTCTCCTTGAAAAATTCAGCTAGTATAAAACCAATAGAGAGCCCCAAAGGAATCATCAGTTCTCCATTTTTTGTGATCGATAGCATTACATCTGACAAGCAATTAAAGATGAACAATGGAACTATAACCCATTTGAATGCATTCTTCCAGATTACAAGTAACTTGTCCAGAAGTATTTCTCCAGCTTTCTTCCATGGAAACTCTTTCATTGGTTCCGGAAGGCTATTCCACAGTACTTTTCTTACACTCTGTACTACAATCTTGGCTCGATTCAATTCTTTGAAAGGTTTCTCATTTGGCACACCTATAGTGCAACACAAGGAAAGGCGCTGGTGTTGAGACACTGAGATTTTATTGTACCTATGCAAGTATTTGTTCCGTGGGCAATTTACAAATTGTATCTGTAATAACATGGCAGATAAATAAGTAGCAGTCAGCATATGCTTAGTAACAAACTTGACAAATAAAATTATTCAGGTATGAGAATGAATCTGCCAATTAAAGGTAGAACACAATGGTACCAATGAGCTTTTCACCAACAAATATTATAGTGCATCTAGATAGAATGTGATTGCTCATTCCGTTCCACATAGACACTCTCTTCAGCTCTCCCATTCTATAATTACTAATCTTAAAATATAGGAAAAACTGTGGTCTCCCTGTTTTTTTGTTTCATTGTTTCCTTCAGATATTATCTCCTTTTATCCTTGATAGTAGAGAGGGTATCAGCTAATTGCTGGAAATGCAAGTAAATCCCTCAGCTACCATTCTCGTAGTCGCAGATAACCACGCACTCACATTTCCAGGAAATAGTCAGTCGTGCGGCCGCGGACGTAGCGGCGAGGGTTGCAGGCCGAAAGGGAGGTTACATCGTCGGGGGTCGCCGGGGTGGGTGGCGTCGGTCCTTCTCGCCGAGGTGGGCGAAGTTCGTGCGGGAGCGGCGAGGGTGGCAGGCGTCGGCGCAGGGCTGGTGGCCTTCTCACGGGGTCAGCGCAGTGGGGGGCCTTCTCGCCGGAGTGGGTGGCTTCACGGGTCGCGGCGGCGGGCGAAGAGGCAGTCGGCGCAGGGTGGGGGCCTTCTCGCCGGGGTGGGTGGCGTCACGGGTCGCGGCGGCGGGCGAAGAGGCAGTCGGCGCAGGGTGGGGGCCTTCTCGCCGGGGTGGGAGAGAGGAAGGGGAAGGGGAAGGGGAAGGGGGAGGGGGAGTTGTCGAGAGGAGCGAATGAGGGAGGGGGGGGAGTGGGAGAGAGGAAGGGGAAAGGGAAAGGGAAAGAGGAGGGGGAGCTGCGAGTGAGGTATGGGGGTAGGTTGGGAAAAAAAAAATTTTTTTAGAAATAACATGATTGGCTCACCCAACTCTTAAGTGTAATCCGTCAGATCGTCCATCAATGGATACAAAGTGAGCTGCTCATGCTGCTCACACATGGGCTGCTCACTGTAGCATATATATATATATATATATATATATATATATATATATATATATATATATATATATATATATATATATATATATATATATCATGAGACTAAGTGAGAGCACTTATATATCATATAGAGAAAAGAAAGAGAAGGGGAAAAACTATCCTACTCTTTGCTTTCACACAAATCTTGCCATTTACACGTCGTTTGTCTCCTTGGCTTCGCAACAATGCCTCCGCTCTAAGCTTTGGATGAAAACTCACACCAAAAAGAGGCTTAAGAGAAGGGTGAATGTGGGAAGGAGAAAAACACAAGCTTTCTAGAGCTAGGGTTTTGATATGATTAGCACAAACCAACCTCTCATGGGTTTATATAGAGTTTAGAGTTTTCTCATCTTAAACAAATTCTTCCTTATCTTGATCACTTGCTCAAATAGGAATGCTCCAAGATCTTCTTAGGGACGCACACTCCAAGCTTGGTTAGGATTTAGTATCCTTTTCTACGAAAATCCTAACAAAATACGCATCAATCGCAACTTCCGTTTTGAGTCTATATGGTGCGATCGATCGCAGCTACAAGGCGATCGATCGCAGCTACAAGGCGATCGATCGTTGCTTCCCTTTAGCGAGATCACAGTACTTACGATCGATCGCAACACGCGTTATGTCAAATTACAGTATTTACGATCGATCGTTCTAATGGCGATAGATCGCATGCACCAAAGTCGTAAATCACAGTAGATACGATCGATCGCGTTTAAAATTTGAATCAATTATATCTTTTTACTCTGAACTCCAAATTGCGCATAGTCGGTGGCGTTGAAAGCTCTCTTTGCGTACTTCAACACTAAAGTACAGAATATAATAAAAATAAGCATCAAAACTTCATATATCAGTTATAGTAATCATACCAATTTTTCGGGTGTTACACTATCAATATGTAGCATAACTACTTAGGGACCTGGACCAAATTGGTCACCAAAATCACGTTAGCACCAAACAGAATTTGCCATGTCAACAGAGGGGTTTGGAAGAAAGGGCTGAATAGAAGGAGAAATTATAACTTTACTTAAGATTCCTGGTCCCCCTCCACTTGTCCTGTGGTACTGCTTTTTGGTCATATAATTTGGTAAGGAAAATATTTTCCTAATGTAAAAGACAAAAACAGAAAGACAAAAAGGTAAGAGATGCTGGTATAAGCAGACTCCATGACCATGGTACATAAAGATCCTTAGCATGATAATATAGGCCTCTTACATAGTATGATCCTAGCATGGTCATCTTGTAGCTATGTACCATGTTAGGCTAGGCCTTCTGTACAATACTAGGAACCTTGTGTACCTGGTCATGGCTACTCGTGCAATCAACGTATGTATTTGCAAAAAAATCCTTAAAAGGGGACCCAAGTTTCCTATTTCGAGTAACATGGTCTGAAACATGCTGCCAAAAAAGAAATGTTTTGAAGCACGTGTTCAATAACTTTTTTTATTTGCACAATTGTGTTCAATAACTTCCATGATGAGTAAATCAACATGGATAACGTGTGTGCTCGTTCAACACGTGGAGCAATACATTCAGTCAAATAAGGAGTCCACTATTCTTCTCATGTCTAAAGTGCAAGTTGCAACCCTAATTGACCCACATTTTATACATGTTTCTTGTTGTGCTGCTAGTTCCAGGAAACTAATCCCCACTTGGCCTTCACATGCCCCTTATATATAAACTCATAATTTGAATTTCATGAAGAGCCATGAGGAGATGGATAGATAGAAGCCATGGACCTGTACTTCCATGAGGAGATGGACATGGGGGTGATATGGCCGGAGGCGATCCTCGAGCTCCTCGAGGTGCCGGTGAATGTCGCACAAAGTGCTTTCACGCCCTATCGGGGGGACATTGTGGGTTCTCCATCGGAGGTTTCGATCAAGGTGTCGCCTAGTAGTGGGAGTATGAACAAGAGGATGATTGAGTTCTTGAGAAGGATGAAGCCAATCAAGGGCGGGGACGGGAAGGCCTTCGGCGGAAGGTGTTACCGACATATGATCGTTGAGCGGCAGAGAAGAGAGAAGATGAGGCAGAGCTACATAGAGCTTCATTCCCTCCTCCCCTCTGGTTCCAAGACTGATAAGAACTCCATAGTGCAAGTGGCAGCCAATCATTTGCAGAGAATGCAGGGCATGAAAGCAGAGCTGCAGAGGCAAAATGAAGAACTGAGGAAGAGATTGGAGGAGAAAGAGAGAGACTTGTCTAAAGTGAAAATAAGGGTGGCCAATCCTTCTTCTCCTCTTGATTCAATGATTGAGGTCCTCGAGTGCTTGAAGAGAAAGAATCTTAAAGCAAAAGTGATCAGATCAGAGTTCTCAAATCAAGAGTTTTCAGCAATGTTTGAGATAGAAAGCAAGGTAAGGCTATTTTGATGCTAATTCATGTTCCTGCTTTCATTCGTTTTTTATATGAATTCCAATATATCTTCCATCATGTTTTCCTTTTTTCTGTTTCTTTTGAACCACAAATGATCTGCTCTTTTATTGAATCAATTTTGGTTTTGGACTGATGAAGGGCATGGCAATCAGTATTATTTTTTATTTTTGATTGGATAGATTGGAGTATTTGACCATTTCTTATTTACTTACTTGATTAGCTAAATTTTTTTAGCACTTCAATTTTGTTTAGCATGTGCAGCTATAACTTAGAATTACTTCTTCCTAATCCCCCTCCCACATTAGTTGTCCACATTCAAGAATAATATGAAATTTAAACAAGTTAATTTCTTATTCTTTTTACTCCAATCAGTAATTACTATGAGAAGGTTAACATAAATAGGACAACTACTATATGACAAATATTTTCAAATTCAAGCAATTAATATGGGATGAATGGACTAATGTTTTATAAGATTTTATACAAGCTATTTGATTTATTTTAGTTATAACCAGACCATCTGGATTTCTTTTTGTTTTTTTTAGGAAAAAAAGAAAAAGAAAACCTCTTCTAAATCTTTAAAGTATAATATAGTAATCACTTATTGTGTCTGGTTGACTGATGCAGACTCCAGTGACTGAAATTGAGAAGGCTGTGGACACCACTTTGAAGGAAGTTGAGAGGAAGTTCAGTACCCATTTCCAGGAAGCTATTTGCTGAGGAATTTGACTTCTATCCAAAGCATTCCCTGCAGTTTCCTAGCCTCTGTTGGGGCCCAGCTAAAAATATTAGATTAGTCTTCTGTGACTTCTTTGAATGGCTAATACTCATTGTATGATAAATTTAATTGGGTCAATTTGTTCTTAGAATTAAATAACATGTCAGTTTTGTTAGTAAGTTTCCGCACGCGATTATTTTGTTCGTTTCCATTTCTAGGAAGCCACAGTGTATTGTTCATTCTAGTATGTATTCATAAGCTTCTCTTATCATATCATTATTTTGCTAAATCTTCCCTGTTTATACCTTCAATAATGAATTAAGAGATACTCCCTCAGTCCAATATTACCTGTCTAGACTACAAAACCAAAATGAACTAAACTGATCAGTTCATTTTCGTTTTCCTAATTTCGACAGGTACAATTGGACAGAGGGAGAAGTTGATTGTAGCTTCAGTACATTGCCCAATTTTCAATTCAAGGAAGAATTTGAAACTCTTGTAGTGGTGTGTGGACCCCATCCATCTAATTATGGATTCTCGCCAAATGAAGTTAACTACACAAAGTTGAACATTGAAAGGGGTATATGTTGGGGCCTACACAAGGGGATGGCTGAAAATTTGGTAAAATCACCATTGGCCGACTACTACTTGAATTCTAATTTGCTTAAGCTGGGGCATAACCTTTTTTTTAGTAACTGAATTCCATTACTCAAAAGCTCCTAATTGGAGCAGCAACATTCAATAGCCATAGCCCTAGGAAAGCTCACACATTATTGCTCCAAGCCATCAAGTTACTCACGAATCGCGCTTGCCTAGCAAGACAATGTCTCACACCATTCGCTGCTGTAGGTACATGAGAGGAAGATGCTGAAAGAAACAGAAGAGATGTCCTCATGAGCCCTGTGCACCACATTTCCCAACCATGAGAAATCTGTTCTATGAGCTTTGAACTTGTTGATCACTTGAAGACTACCCACTTCAAACACTACTTGTTTGAGGCCAACTGCATGGCCATCCTGATGCGATGGATCATCGCCAAAGTTATCAATTTCCTCCGCTTCGATCATTTAATCCAGATGCGATTGGTATCAGATATGTTCTGCTTTAATAGGTTTCTTACTAGATGTTTTTCATTCCGTGTAGCATTCCTGCTTTCGTACAGTTATCTAATTGTAATGCACTCATTGCATATAGATAAGGTTGTTTGCATAATACTTCCTCCATCCAAAAAAGCCTAGCAGCATCTGAAAATGAATAAATATATTGGCTTGTAGGGCCCACAATACTTCAAGCCATCACTGAAATGCGAGTTCATGAGGATCTATTGGCTTGTAGGGCAAATCCAGTCACCTAATTCTGGAATCCTACTTTTTCAAATGCAGTCTGGTGTTTTTGGATGGAGTATAGTAGGCTAATTATGGCTTTCCAGTTCCCATGAATCCGGGTTCTGGATGTATGTCCTCAGGAAGTCCTCTCAAGAATGCTGGCACCAAAATAAGGTGCACAATTCCTTTCTTCTTCCCCAAAACCAATCCATCATCTCTTGAAATTTGGGTGCACAGCTTGGAGACCAGCTAGAATCTTGCTCTCCATTATGCTACAAACACCTTGAGTGGTAATATAAACGCACAAAAAAAATATATATATTATGTTGGATACGGCAGGGCACACATGCAACCTTGTCGCTCCCGTATCGATACAGATACGGCAGCAATTTTGCCGTATCCATGCTTCCTAGAATGTGGTTCTATTTTGATGTCACCAATATGGCTGCTTCAATTAGTCATAACAATGGAGCGCTTTGACAAACATCAAAAGGAGTCTTTTAATTTAATTCACTTAAGGATAAAAAACTTGCACAAGCTCTAGATTTAGAATCTGGCTGCAATGCAAACGTTGATGTTAAACTCTGCTTCCAAATGCCAAAAATTCAAGCACAAAATAAATATTGAGCACCGGGCAATTGAAAGTTCTTCTCCAATCAATCTGGTGTAGCCGAGGAGGAGGGAGAGGAGGAGGTGGAAGTTTGAGGCGAGTCTCCACACAACTTTTAATGTAGATGGTTCTGAACCTTGATCTTCATGATTCTCTTAAAGAACTTGCTCTTATATAGATTCATTCCAGGCCCAAAGGCAAACATCAGTAACTAACAAAGAAAGAGAGGTTCATAGATCCAAGTTTCAAGATGCAACAGAATTGAAGAGCCAACATTCTAATGCCTCACTATCTATACAGTAACATTCTATTTCTACTATGTTTGCCAAGAACAAAATCTTGTCAATTTTTCTCGTTATCTTTGTGTTCCTATCCTATGCTTCATGAAGAAGCATTCAAAACAATGAAAAGAGGGCGACATTAATAAGAAACTTCACAGCTATTGGATTTACGACAATTGTCAGCACTGAGATGATGAGATTCCAGATTCCAAAAAGGTAGACAATCAGGCATTTTACACTAATTGAACGTCATGCATTTGATGCCAATGCATAAACCTACCCAAAACCTACATCCTACAACCGTTTTGGAAGTACACATATAGTAGGCATGAATTTTGAAACATGTTGTCTCTTGTTTATTACGCCCCCATCCAATGAAGCTTGTCTGGATTTGACAGGCATGTGTCCATCTTTGCATGGCTGATCACTTTGCTCCCTCACGACCAAAAACACAAGAGGGGAAAACTCTTATTGTACAGACCTAGAGTCCAATAAATTTCTTTCTGTTGCAATGCAGATGAGCATCATTAGATGGGGGAGTGTAATTGTTATACCTCTTACAGTGTTAACTCATTCTAAGTTACCTGATCAATGTAGGTTTGCATGAATCGACTTCAGGTTTGTGGCAGCTAGTAATGAGCCATTCTTAACAACTTGCAATGGGGAGTTCATAAAAGGCCACACTGATGTGGCCGACACATCTGTTATATTTAGGCTCTATTTGGTTAGCACTTTTAGGAGTAGGAAATCCAAATTCTTTAGATGAAGCTAGGTTTAAGAAATAAGGTATTTGGTTGGCCAAAATTCACTTCTTTTGATGAATTTAGGTCATGGTGGCATTTGATGTAATTTTCAAAAGAAGATAATGGCATTTGATAACAAAAAACCTCATCATTAGCTAAAACCTCATTTTTTTAAAAAAAAATACCCGTCTTCTTTCGGAAATTACCCCATTTGCCACCCGAAGAAGTGATTTTGAATTCTTTTGGAAAATCTCCTCCCGAGGGCCTTAGCAAGAGCTTCTTTTTGGGCAACTAAATAGGGCCTTAGAAAGAAAAAATTAAGCCTACACACAGATGTGATACAATCTAGTAACAAGACATTTATAGAGCAATTACAAAAGTAGATTCCGACTCTATTGCAATGATCTAAAATAGAGCAATCTGCAAAATGTTGGGGGGTGCTAGGGCTGGTAACCCCTCCTGGTCTGTTCTTGGATGTCCTAAGGACTAGCTACTTTGGTGTACTTCAAGTTGAGTTTTAAAACCTCTTGTTGACTTCAAGACTCATGAGTCAACTCGGCTCCATTGTTAACCGAGTCATGCTCTGCTGCACACTCAATTCCACATGACTCCCTTAATGACAGTTAACTCCCTGAGTCAATGTTAACTCCATCAAACTCCATGAATCCTTGGAGTCCTCAAAACATTTATTTCTTGTCTTTTTCTATTTATGCATCATTAAAATAATTTTTATACCTCAATTCAGGATGCCTATTACATATTCCATAAAAGAAAATTACAAGCATCTCATTAATGATTGCATGTAGCCCTTTTTCTGAAGTCTTCAACAAGGGATAAATGAATACTCCTTCCATTGGAAATTATTATTACCATAGTTTTAGTTCTAATTTAGACTAATTTTAGTTTATTTTAAAAATTATTATTGTAATAATAATTCTGGACAGAGAGAGTACTTATTAGCAAAAAAGGAGAGGAGAGAGAAGACCGACCTGCGCATGAGAGTAGTATTTAAAAAGTTTTCATCCTCCCACTTATATCCTCTAGGATATCCTCTATTTGTTGAAAATTGACTTGAAATTAAACAAATAAGTTAAAAAATGCAGCGATCGATCGGCAAAATAACGCGATCGATCGTGTAACGATCGACCGTGATAAACCGATCGATCGTAGTTACTGTAATTTTGTGAAATTTGGTTTTCGTATTGGCCCGATCGATCGGTATAAAAACGATCGATCATAGTTACTGGAATTTTAGGATTTGTGTACCGCGATAAAACGATCGATCATAATTTCAGTGTAAATAAGGCGATCGATCGCAAAGCGATCGATCGGCTTATAACACGATCGATCGGCTAAGCAGTTACAGCAAGTAAATGGCCGTTTCTCTGCGGAAAAGTGCGTCTCTTCTTCCAGAAAATGCCCAAAAGCGTTCTTCTATATATAGAGAACGATTTTCTGCAGAAAAGGGTTACAGACAACAAAGAAAAACTTGCTCTTCTTCACTCTTAATTCATCATCCATCATTGAGCAATAGAGTCTCCTCTGATCGAGATCCAGTCAGTTTGATTTGAAGTGCACCTTTAAACTGACAGTGTGGTTCGTTGTATCTCGGGAACGGAACGCCATTGATTGCCCGTGCACGGAGGGCGGCGTATCTGTTTCAAGGACAGCGCATTGCGTGCCTCGAACCTGGTTTTTCATTCTCTCCTAATTTCTGGTATTTTCATATATTAATTTGTCAATTGATTGTGCATAATTGGTAGTATTTAAGCCATCTTTTGTGTGACAATCCCAACAATCTTGAAACAGATACGATTTGTTCTTGTTGATTGAATACTACTTCAATTATGGGTGTTGACAAATCATTGAAGCTTGAGAAATTTGATGGCAAGAATTTCATGCGATGGCAAACAAAGATGAAATTTTGGTTGACTCAATTGAACATATTCTATGTTATTTCTGATGTTCATGTGGAAAAAACTGTATCTTCTGAATCTGACAAGACTGCTAGTTCGTCTGATGTTGGAACTACTAAGCCTGTTGACAGTGATAAATTCAAATAAGATGATGACCTCTGCCATGGACAAATTTTGAATGTCTTGAGCAATGAATTATATGATTTGCATGTGAATACTAAATCTACTAAAGAACTATGGGATACCCTTGATAAGAAATTTGGAAAGGAGCATGAAGGGGAAGAAAAATATGTCGTAGGCGAGTATTTTGACTACAAGATGGTTGATAACAAATCTGTTATAGACCAGGTTGTTGAGATACAGAATTTGGTAGCAAAGATCATTGGGAAAGGCATTCCCGTTGACGATAGGCTCCAAGTTCCAGCGCTTATAGACAAGCTACCACCCTCATGGCAGGATTTCCAGGTTAATTTGAAGCACAAAAGGGACACAATGTCCGTTGATGATCTTTTGGTGGCCATACAAATTGAAGAAAAACATAGAGGTAAGATGAAAATCTTACAAGGCTCATCTTCTGGGGTCAAAGATAGTGTTCAAGCAAATGTTGTCGAAGGAAAACCGAAGTTTCATGGCAATAAGAAGAACAACAAGAAGTTTAAGAATCGGTCTTTCAAACCTGGTTCAAATATCCATAAGGACAAGAAGTCGAAGGTTTGCTGGGTCTGTGGGAAACCGGGACATTTTGCAAACAAGTGCAAAGAGAAGAAATGTCAGGACCATAGTCATGGTGGGGTTGCATCTTCTGCTCATGTTAACATGGTTACTTCATATGACAGGTTAGTATTAACTAATTCTGAAATTAACTTGGCATGTGAATCTACCGATTGGTGGGTTGATACAGGGGCAACTGTTCACATCGGTGTTGATGTTTCTTCTTTTTCTTTCTATCAGGAAGTAAAGGATAGGACTGTGACGATGGGGAACTCCTCTGAGGCTAGAGTTTATGGAGTTGGAAATGTGGACATCTGGTTTACATCGGGGAACACGTTGACTCTTCGTAATGTGTTGCATGTGCCTAGTGTGAGGAAGAACCTAGTTAGTGGAGTACTTCTTAGTAGAGAAGGATATAAATTAGTGTTTGAGTCAAATAAAGTTGTAATAACTAGACATAGTATATGTGTGTAATGGCCTCTTTAAACTAAATTTAGTTTCTTGTAATAACTCTTTATTTCAAGTAGATGACTCTTTGATTTATCATGTTGATTCTTTTAATGTGTGGCATATGAGACTTGGACATGTGAATTCAAATACTATTAAAAGAATGATGAATCTTGATTTGATTCCAAAATTGCATGATGTATCTAGTGATAAATGTGAAATATGTGTTCAAGCAAAATAACCTAGGAAACCTTATAGGTCTATTGATAGGTCTACATGTTTGCTTGAATTAGTTCATTCAGATATTTATGAGTTAAATGGATTAATTACTAGGGATGGTATGAGATATTTCATTACATTTATTGATGATTACTCTAAGTTTTGTCATGTGTATTTACTAAAGTCTAAAGATGAGACTTTTGAGAAGTTTAAGATATATAAAATGGAGGTTGAGAATCAAACGGAGAGACGAATTAAAAGACTAAGGTTTGATCGTGGTGGGGAGTATTGTTCCCTTGAATTTTACAAGTTTTGTGAAGATCAAGGAATAATACATGAGACCACAGCACCTTACTCTCCTCAATCTAATGGAGTGGCAGAAAGAAAGAATAGAACTTTCATTGACATGATTAATTCTATGCTTTCGTCTTCGGATCTACCGAAGAACTTATGGGGAGAAGCAATTCTTTCTGCTTGTATGATCTTAAACCGTGTGCCTCATAAAGGACAAAATATAACCCTTTATGAGTTAATGAAAGGAAGAAAACCGAGCTTGAAGTTCATTAAGGTTTGGGGATGTCTTGCCAAAGTGAAAATCCCAAACATGAAAATGGATAAGTTAGGTTCAAAAATATATGATGCGGTGTTCATTAGTTATGCACAAAATAGTAGAGAATATCGGTTTTTAGTAATTGGGTCAGATCGGCAGGATTATGCACCTAATACTATTAAGGAGTCCGATGATGCAACATTCTTTGAGAATGTATTTCCTATGAAGGAAAAGAGTAAAGCTGTAGTGCATAAAGAAGATGGCTCATCATCTTCTATTCCAAGAATTAAAGATTCGGATACCAATGTAGAGGTTAGGAGATCTAAAAGAACAAGAATAGAGAAGAATTATGGAGATGACTTTTATACTTACATGGTGGAGAATGAGGATCCTTTGACTTTTAGTGAGGCTATGTCATCTAGTGAATCTCCTTTATGGAAGGAAGCGGTACAGAGTGAGAGGGATTCAATTCGTGCACATGGGACGTGGGTTCTAACGAATTTACCTCCAGGGTTTAAACCTATTGGGTGCAAATGGATCTTTAAAAGAAAATATTATCCTGATGGATCCATTGAAAAGTACAAAGCTAGATTAGTGGCTAAAGGGTATAGTCAAAAGGAAGGTCAAGATTTCTTTGACACGTATTCTCCTGTGACCATGATAACTACAATTAGAGTGCTTATTGCATTAGCAGCTCATTATAACCTCGAGATCCATCAAATGGATGTCAAAACAGCATTTTTAAATGGTGAATTGGAGGAGGAAATCTATATGGAGCAGCCTGAAGGTTTTGTAGTTCCTGGTCAAGAAAGAAAAGTATGTAAGTTAGTTAAATCTCTCTATGGGTTAAAACAGGCTCCTAAACAATGGCATCAAAAGTTTGATAATGTTCTTCTTTCTAATAATTTTGTTGTATGTACATCGGATAAATGTTTATATTGGAAGTCTTTTAACAATAGTTTTGTGATGTTATGTTTGTATGTTGATGACATTTTGTTGTTTGGTGATAATGTGGATCATATCAATAAGGTTAAGGGTTTCCTTAATGAGAATTTTGATATGAAAGACTTGGGTCTTGCCAAAGTCATATTGGGCTTAAAGATTGATAGGACTTCTAATGGAATAGTTGTGAGTCAATCACACTATGTGGAGAAGATTCTAAAGAAGTATGGTTACTTCGATAGAAAACCTGTCAGTACGCCGTATGATTCAAGTGTAAGACTAAAGAAAAATCTTGGAGAAAGTGTGTCACAACTTAGATATTCACAGCTGATAGGAAGTTTGAGTTATCTGGCAAACTGCAGTAGACCGGATATATCATATGCTGTGGGAAGACTAAGTAGATACACTAAGAGCCCTCATGAGTCTCATTGGATTGCCATTGAGAGAGTGTTCAGATTTCTGAAGGGAAGTGTAAATTTTGGTTTACATTATTCCGGGTTCCCTGCTGTATTAGAAGGATACAGTGATGGTAATTGGGTATCAGATTCTGATGAAACAAAAGCCACGAGTGGTTATGTATTTACACTTGGTGGTGGGGCAGTTGCATGGAAATCTTCCAAGTAAACTGTGATAACAAGATCTACTATGGATGCTGAGTTAGTAGCTCTTGATAAAACTGGAGGAATGGCGGAATGGCTTAGGGATCTATTTATAGATATACCCTGGTTGAATAAGCCAATTCCTGGAATTTTGATTCACTGTGATAGCCAATCAGCTCTTGATAAGGTTAAGAGTAAGAATCATAATAAGAGGTCCTCCAGGCATATTGAACTAAGGTATAAAATCTTGCGCAAGTTGACTACATCAGGAGTCATTACCTTGAGTTTCATACGATCA
The DNA here is from genome assembly GCA_039654745.1 of Houttuynia cordata. Taxonomy (NCBI): domain Eukaryota; kingdom Viridiplantae; phylum Streptophyta; class Magnoliopsida; order Piperales; family Saururaceae; genus Houttuynia; species Houttuynia cordata. Next base: position 37,288,905 of record CM077505.1, on the reverse strand, counting down.
GCGGATAACTTGGCTGATTCGTTTACTAAAGGGTTGTCGGCAGGACAAGTCTTTAACTCATCTAGGGGAATGGGGCTTAAAGCCTATGATTTAAGTCATCGTTAGTAGCAACCCAATCTCTCTGAGTGGAGATCCCACGATGAAGATTCAATGGGTAATAACAAGCTAATGCGTGACTTGGAGAGCACTAATATAATAAATTGTATGCTCGTTCTCGTGTGATGATGAGAGTGCTCTACTGCATATGAAACAGGTTGACGAAAGTCTTAATGAGGTCAAGGCTTAAAAAGCAGGGTATTGTTATGCAGATTACCCTTGGAGACTGTCACCTATATGAGTGCCACTGAGGTCGCAGTTAAGGAGAACGAGGGCTTGTTCTCTAATGTGCAACTCATGAAAAGATACAAGGCGCATGGCCATAAAGCGCTACCCCGAATGATCGCTAAAAGGGAGTTACTCTAACTGTTAGGTTTGTCAAAGCTCTTGCTCTAAGGTTCAAGTTCAAGACTTAGTTCACTTCGAACTTGTGAGAGTGGCGGCCTACCAAACTAGATGTAGGTTCAAACCCGCAAGGTACCTATCGCTGAAAACTTAGAGTACTATTGCTCAATGTCTCATTCATGTGTCGTATGCATTTTAGTGTGTAGACTGGTTTAATATCAAGTCATGGTGGGGATTGTTGAAAATTGACTTGAAATTAAACAAATAAGTTAAAAAATGCAGCGATCGATCGGCAAAATAACGCGATCGATCATGTAACGATCGACCGTGATAAACCGATCGATCGTAGTTACTGAAATTTTAGGATTTGTGTACCGCGATAAAACGATCGATCGTAATTTCAGTGTAAATAAGGCGATCGATCGGCTAAGCGGTTACAGCGAGTAAATAGCCGTTTCTCTGCGGAAAAGTGCGTCTCTTCTTCCAGAAAATGCCCAACAGCGTTCTTCTATATATAGAGAGCGATTTTCTACAGAAAAGGGTTACAGAGAACAAAGAAAAACTTGCTCTTCTTCACTCTTAATTCATCATCCATCATTGAGCAATAGAGTCTCCTCTGATCGAGATCCAGTCAGTTTGATTTGAAGTGCACCTTTAAACTGACGGTGTGGTTCGTTGTATCTCGGGAACGGAACGTCATTGATTGCCTGTGCACGGAGGGCGGCGTATCTGTTTCAAGGACAGCGCATTGCGTGCCTCGAACCTGGTTTTTCATTCTCTCCTAATTTCTGGTATTTTCATATATTAATTTGTCAATTGATTGTGCATAATTGGTAGTATTTAAGCCCTCTTTTGTGTGACAATCCCAACACTATTTCGTAAGATCACCAAGATTGATGGTGCACAACTGAGTATGTGAGCTCTAGCAAAAAGCTTATGTTTGCTGGAGCACACATGGCTCTGATCGATGGCTCCTATCAGCTGGAGGAGGACAAAATACTCTTAACTCTGGGAACCCATGTATGCGAGTTATGACTATGATTTGAGTGTGGCCAGCTAGTAGTTTCCAGACAAATTCGATAACTCCTACGTGGTGGAGGGAAGGGAAAGGCGGTGGCGTTTGGTTAGAAGGGAAGATTGGAATTATTACTCTCTCCGTCCTAAAATACGTGCCACATCTTAAAAAAAAATGGGTAGTATTAAACACCAATGGTTATTTTAGGACGGAAGGAGTAGTTTTTAACTACTGAATTTTATGCATTCATATACTTCATGTAGGTTCAGCTAAAAAATTATACTTCTTGGCGAATAGATAATTCTAATTGATATGACAACCTAACATAAAACAAGACAATATCCGATAATTTTTTTATTTTCAAATCCAGACAATTACTATGGGACAGAGGGAGTAACCGGCCGATTTAGCCTGGTAAATTCTAACACTTGTCGAGCTGCTTTAGTTACGTAAACTATGTAGATTCGGCCCAGCCCATGGATCTGTCGTTTAAGCCCAATCTATATGGTGACCAATTCAGTACCATAAGCAGAGAAACCATAATATACAATATAGATGCCACCGATCTCCTTCTGTCTTCTTTCTTTCTTCATCGGAGAATTTACCAAATAATAATTTTAAAAAAATTATCAAAATTTTTTTTTATAAAATTCCCGATGACAGCCATGTAGGCTCCAGCATTATAAGTAATTTCTTTGTTTTTTTATAACAAGGGGTTGATTACTTAGGACCTGACTAGAAAGGGAGGGCACCTTCAAAGCCCACTCATTATACGGGTTAGGAAAATCGGGATGTAATCCCGGGTGGATGGCTGATGGAGTAGGGATTTGAACTAGTGACTCCATTCAAAGAAGCATGTCCTGGCCATTAGGCCAACACCCGGTTGGTTCTCCTTTGGTCTTCCTTAGTGTTATGGAATTGTATAGTTGGCATTTTTGCATCATCAATTTAGTGAAATGCTAGCTGTTTACCTCTTTTATCCTCTCTCCAGCATCTTGTCCTTAGGACAAATGGTGCATTGGAGTTGTTTGAGTGTTACATACCTCTCTAATTTTTTTTTAAATGTATACAGTGGCCCAGTGGGAGCCTGGGCAGGCGGCTGCCCAGGCTTTAGGTGGGGGGGCCTACAGGTCTGATTGGTTATGATATGTAAACCCTACCATCAAATCTGTGGGCCCTAGGCTTTAGGTTACTGGTGTGTAGCATAACTCCTAATTTTTCTTTATTGTGATTGTGATAGGTGTATTCTTCCGGCTTTTCATGGTGGTTGATTTTTTTTTTATGATTGGATAAATCAAAGATAATATAGACAAACATGAAATTTAACTTTCATGAATTTGTGTTTATAATTTAGTTAATTAAACTTCTAATACTGCATGAAACATGAAATACACTGGATAAATGGGCAATGTTGGAGGAACTGATTTATTATTAATGTATACATGTCAAAGCTCAAAAGATAGAATGCATTGTGGCATTTAGTCCACGCAGTTGCCCAACTTCTTAATTATTTAGAACATCAAGGTAAGATGTAAATCTTCAAAATTTTCAACTCAAAGGACAAGATTTTCGTCTCAAGTTGGCTGCGTTTTCCCAATCGTTGTGCTAATCTGAATACCTAAATCTGATTTCCCTATCATTTGATTTATTACTGCTTCCAAATGCTTTTGTATATGTATTAAAATACCATATTATATAACTACATGTGTTATTAGATCAGGAGAACACTAGCCAAAACATTGTAGAGAGATCATATATACATTCTCTGTGAAGTTGCTTGAAGAAATTAACAAGCTCCTGTTCCAAGGTCCATAATTCGAAGGCGATTAACAAATTCAAAGATGCCATCCAGCTAAGTTGGAGATTTACACTTGATTGTGATCTCAATTTATAATTTTAGTTCTGTGGGTATAATCAACTCACTACCAGCTAAACGCAGGGGCATGGAATAGCTACCATATGTGCATTGAATACTGATGATCCTGCAACCCTTTTTTCTTGAACCTTGTTGATCCCCACTTCTTTCGACTCGTGGTATAATTCACTTTTTTTTGGATATTATAGTGTACAGAGATCAAAAGCTAGAAAGTAGTTTGCCTATTTCCATATATTTAGTTTTGCATGTATTTGTTATCTTGATGTCAATAAAGTTTCAGACGTCTCATTGCATTTTTCTGCAGGACCTGATACACGATACATCTCTTAACTTGTTCATATTACCTTACGGTACTAAACATTCCCATGTTTTTCATAACAAATGCTAATTTGTCAAATCCAACTTTTGCCGAAAACATCAATGACGAAAACTCACAAAAAATACATTTAGCAATAGTGAAAAGAATTTTGAAGAGCCTACATGTTACATAATTCATCCCATATGGATTCTGTCATGTACTTGTGTATGCTTATGCATGTCCTCCACCTTTGGCGGTGGTGGCTCTTCTTGACGGGTTTTGCTGGAGCGGGTTTGTCTTTACCATTGTAATCACATTGTTACCATGAAATCTTGTCGAGAGGACTTGCGGTTTATTGATGAGTAATGCTAATAAGAAACTGCAAGCAGCGGAGCAACCGGTAACCGGAAGAGATTTGGCATTTTTAGCTGTTTTCATGAACTTCTTGTGAAGGGAGGGAAGAGAAGCTGTTTGATGAAAATTTTGGTTTTTGCTTGCCTTAAAATGAAACTGATTTGGTCGATTGTTTTTATGTGGTAGCACTGCATTCATGAATGGTATGTGATTTTTTTGCAAGCATAATTCATACCAATCCGCGGTAAGTCTCATTTTATCTTGCTTTCTAGGCAGTAGTAGTCATCTCTCCAATCTCCAATCATTCCAATCATTCATCTCTTCCGCCTAGCTATTAGAACGATATCTAAGATTTTATTGCTTGGACTATGACTATTAAATGGTGATACTTTACATGTTTTTTCCATTGTATTATTTTCTCTGATCCATAACAAGATCTGTTTCCACATAATCCATATTGTTAAAGGAAAAATCAGTTGATCGATCACATAAACATGATCCTCCAATTAAACCGGTTAATCTGACAAGCCCAGTTCATTTCTTAGAACACTGATCTTTAAAGCAAGGGGGCTTTTTTCACGAGGGGAAGTGGCTCATTCAAACTTCCATGCCCATCATATCTTTCATGTCTATCGGTTTCAACAGGCAGTGCCGTAGTTCAGATTCAACAGGCTCTTTAATCGAAAAGAATCCTGAATGGTTCTTTAATCGCTGAATAATAATATATTTCATGTCAATCAGTTTCATCAGGCAATAACTTAGTTCATCTGAAATATTTAATCTTGAATTCTGCTAAAATTGAACCCATGTCACTTCTACAGGGCACGAAGTCTAGTGCGGCATTCTTTAATAGATCAAATGGAAGACCTATGAACTAATTGTTTACTAGCAGAGCGAAACTGAGTTTTTTTTTTAAAACCCGCACTTTGCAACCCTCCGTTGTGATTGTCACATAAAAAGGGCTAAAATACTACCAAATTATGCACATAAAATTGACAAATATACATATGAAATACTAGAAAGAGTATAAAAGTTAGAACCAGGTTCGAGGCACGCTATGCGTTGTCCTTGAAACAGATACGCCGCCCTCCGTGCACAGACAATTAATAGCGTTCCGTTCCCAAGATACAACGAACCACACCGTCAGTTTAAAAAGGGCTAAAATACTACCAAATTATGCACATAAAATTGACAAATATACACATAAAATACTAGAAAGAGTATAAAAGTTACAACCAAGTTCGAGGCACGCTATGCGTTGTCTTTGAAACAGATACGCCGCCCTCCGTGCATAGGCAATTAATAGCGTTCCGTTCCCGAGATACAACGAACCACACCGTCAGTTTAAAGGTGCACTTCAAATTAAACTGACTGGATCACGATTAAAGAAGATTCTATTGCTCAATGATGGATGATGAATTAAGTGAGAGGAAGAACCATGGAATTTCGTATCGGATATTGGTATCGTATCGGTCGGCTTAAGAGACAAAATATCGGAGATATATCAGAGATATTTGTAAAAAAATATCAGTAGTTAAAAACTAGTTTTTACCATATAATTTCATAATCTAGCTTCTAAAATGAGTTATACTAATTTAGACAAAGCATAGATTTTAAAATATGCATATTAGGATGGGAAACAAGTGGGAAAGTTACTTTTTTCCCCTTTTTTTTTAAAAAAAAAATTTTTTTTTCGAATTTTTTTTCCGAAAATATTATTTTATTATAAAATAGCGATAACCGATATATCGCCGATATTTGAAAAAAAATAAAAATCGATATTTATCCATCTCGTTTTATCAGGTGGGGCCCGATATCGATATATCGCCGATATGGAATTCCATGGGAAGAACTAGTTTTTTTTTTCTGTAATATTATTCTGAGAAAAAACGTTCTATTTATATAGAAGGACGCTTTTAGGCCTTTTCTGGAAGAAATGACACAATTTTCCGCAGAGAAACGGCCATTTACTCGTTGTAACCACTTAGCCGATCGATCGTTTTATAATCCGATTGATCACTTTGCGATCGATCGCCTTATTTAGCCTAAAATTATGATCGATCATTTTATCGCGGTGCACAAATCCTAAAATTTCAGTAACTACGATCGATCGTTTTTATACCAACCGATCGGGCCAATGCGGAAACCAAATTGCAGAAAATTACAGTAACTACGAACGATCGATTTATCATGGTCGATCGTTACACGATCGATCGTGTTATTTTGCCGATCGATCGCTGTATTTTTTAACTAATTTGGTTTAATTTCAAGTCAAATTTAAACACCCTCGATTATGGCCATATTAGATTTGCAAATAATCTTTCCTCCACAAAAAGTTGGATATCAAAGCAAGATATCGAAACTCTTGCAACTAATAATGTGGTCAATGTGATCGCCAAGGCATGCTTCAAGAAGCGAAGCTCCTATGTTTGAACCCCCACTCCTTTGGCCACCTACCTGAGATTATATATGGATTTATCTACATTGTATTATGGGTGGGCCTTGTATGCACTTGAGGGGATTGGCGGTGGGATACGGTGCTCTAAACTTGGTGGCCATTGGAGTGGGGGTTGTATGCACTCGGTGGCCCTGCCCTTTCTAGTTAGGTCCTACAATGTGCCCAATTTGATGTGGTAATCTTGATTATATGGTGAAAAGCATGATTCACTTTCCCGGCTCAATCCAATTTAGTAAGTCTGCAGGGCCCCACCTGCATTAATTAGGGATAACATTATTAATTTGAAGCACTACAAATCTAATCCACTCTACATTATATTAGGGCAACATTCTTTTCATTTTCTATGGGATAAGATTGCTCAAATCTCCTCTAATGTTTAGGGTATAGGACATTTGGAAAGGGCAGTGATAACATTACATCAGATTTCTACACATTTCTATACACATCAGTGTATGGAAATATGTAGAAAATCTTATGTACAAATATCGTTACCCATTTGGAAATGAGAGATCTGGCAGATTATTTCAGGTGTGCATATTCAACGCAGGACATAGGACTTTTCAGGCGTCCACATAGCCTTACAGATTGGTTTCCTTGTGCGCCTGTCTGCTCGCCCTAAGCTTGAACAATGGCCACAAGGGCTCTGCACATTGCCGCAAACGAGCAGACGTGACATGGGCATACATGAAATTGTTCTGATTAGCAATTTTTTTTATGTCCTCTACCTGATTGGTAAGTTTCACACTTTCACTGCCTGATACCAAAACTTTTTGTGGCTTTCACAAAAAAACAGGAAAAGATGAATTGTCTATTTACCCAAGACGATTCTTTTGACTTTCAGACGATTAAACTTCTTCTATCAGCTAGCTATGTTTCTAATCCTTTGATAAAAAACTTTCAAATAAAATTTTTTATATTTAGTGTATTCATAATCTTTGGTTAAAGTATGTGCTAAGGTAGGCTCCATATGACATGTTGTTAAGAAAGTTGCTGCCACCACTACAGCCATTATGCCTAATCACTTTATCCTAGATCTAGGTCAGGAAATGAGATCAAATCCTTGGACTTTGCAAGTTAGTCTTAACGTGTAGCTCGAGCAAACCAATAGGTCAAAATTTTGGCTTGGAAACATATACTCTTTCCTTGTTTACAGCCTGTTGGTGTCTTATATAGAAGAATCAATAGCAATATTAAAGACAACGTTAATAGAGGTCTATACTAGAGGGCTGTTATAAAAATAATAATTCTAATTATTTCTTTTGTTATAACGAGGGTTGTCCGAGTCATCGGGATCCGACTAGAAGGGGTTGGACAACCAGCCTCTTATAGAAGTACTATATCCGGCCGCCAATTCCCTTGAGCATGTCATTCGTGGGTGGCCAACAGAGGGGGATTCGAACTAAGAATCTCAATTCCTTTCAATTTGAGATTGCGGGTGGACGTCGTGCATAATTCATTTTTAAAAAACAAGTAGGACTATTAATGTGTGGAATAGAGGGTGTACATATGAACTTGTACTAAAGATTGAACAAATGGGGCCTCATGCCAACATGCAGGCCATAATTAAGCGGGCAATGTAGCAAGTGAACTGAGTAGTATGTGCAACCCACAAGTAGTATATGTTCTAATATACACCCTCTATCCAATGAAGCTTGTCTGCATTTGAAAAACTCTAGGTTCATCATTACATGGCTGATTTTCCCTCACGATCAAAAACACAGATTTTATTTTATTGGACGGAGGGAGTACATAAGTTGATGACTACACATTTTAAAATGTGACGCCTCTGGTCTGTAGTTTGTGATTCGATTTGTGTTTCAAGAGAATCACACTATCGAGTATGCAAAGTTCCAGTGCTGGTTTAATAAAAAGGTCCCAGTATCTAGAATTGTTATTTTGCATAATTAATCTTGATATATTTGACATGATATGGCATTTAAGGGAGCCAATGTATTAACTACTCCATCTATTAACCCTTTTTACTCCATCCACATTGCTATGACGACGATATCATGGATAACTTATTACAACACAATTTTTTCTTCAAATTCAGAAAATTAATATGGACGAGGGAGTATAGTTTTTTTGTAAATGACACTTCAATTCGCAAATTACAGTCCTTGAATACATAAACCATTTTTTTTTTCAAAGTTTCCCATTTCAGTTGAAAAAGGTGTTTTCTTTTTGGCAAGGGTTGGATAAAGAAGTTTCACCATTGCCATCAGGATAGCCAAAATTGTGGGCCAAAAAAAAAATTTGTTCCCATTACTACTATATCATTTTATGAAAAAAACTGATCCTAAGGCATCTGAAGAGCCTGGGAGGAGAGAGAAGCTCTCCCCTCTCTTCCCTTTTTCCCTTCTAGCAAAAAACTCTCCTTTCCCCATCTCGTCCCCTCCTTTTCTTACTAGTCTTCCGTCCCCGCCCTAACCAGAGGCCGGCCAAGGCCATACAGCTGCTGCAGTATTAGGGTGGTGGGAAGGGCGAGTGAGGGGTAGAGAACCATGGGTGGGGTGACGAACTTTAAAGTCTCTTACCCCCTAGATTCTCTTGCCCCAATCTCCCCCTCCCCACCGGTGGCTGGTACATGGTCCAGCCTAAATGGTGTATGTCTGGAGGTCGAGCCCCTGCATTGGTGGAAGACTTATCCGCCATTTTTTATTTTTTAGTGGGTCTTTTGGTGGTCGGGAGAGTGGTGAGAGGGAAGCCTTGCTTCTCCTCCTCCCTGACTCCTCCTGTCCTCTTGATCCTCTTTCCTTGACCTTCATATGGAAGTGCTGGTAGCTTCAGTGGATAGCTTTATGGGCAAAGATGACTCTTTTGGTGGTTATCATCTTGGGGTGTTTGCTCATTTCGGCTCATTTGCTAGCAGACCTCATTTCCCTTAGGTATGACTGGTTGGTTTCTACTCTGGGTGTGCCTCAGTCGATTGGTGATGGGGGTGAGAAAACAACCTTCATTGCTATGGGCGTGCATTCAATCATCCAAATTTGTAGTAACCGCCTAACGATTGGGCGATTATCTCCATGGCTACCACTTGTGATGTTGTTGCCTAAAGCTCATAACCTGATAGTTCCACTATATGTTTCTTTGGCTATATTACGGAGATTTATTTTATTGGATAATCAACATTAGTCTTCCGACTATTTGGAGATAGCTCAGGATGATTAGTTCAAGGTGCTTTGCAGTGAATTCGGGCTCGATGTTGTGTCTTTGTTTATGGAATATCTACTAAATTTTTTTGTCAAATTATTATGAGAAGAGTTTATCAAATTATTTGAAGAGGACTCCTTGGTTGTAATATATGGGATAGTTGAATAAAGTTTCTTTGTTAAAAAAAAATATCATACAAAGAAAGAAATTTTTGAAATCAAGCTATGTGCCGACATATAAACACGAAGAAGGATTCTACTCAATTGACAATTTTGAACTTCATGATATTTCTATGACAATGTAGAGTCAATCATATGATAACGAAATGTGTATATAAAAAAATTTCTATGATAACGTAGAATTATGACATTGTAGTATCTAAGATTCTAAATGGTACTATATTTTGTATTCTCTACATTCCCTCTCCCTTGATACCGAAACAACCCTTTTACCTTTTAAGAAACATTGCGGGATACCTCCCATCTCATAGATCTGTAATTTCATTTGTTCACTCGATCTTTATTTTTTGCCCCTCCCGTACTCCCTCCATCCAAAATTACCCGTCATCATTGGAAAACCAAGATCACCTATCCTCATTTTGGTTTTCTAATAAGTACCCGTAATTTTGGATGGAGGAAGTATTTAATAAAATAAAATATTTTTGTCATTCTAACACATTCGATCCCACAATTCATATACTCCCTCCATCCGGAATTAGTTCATACTAAAAATCCTTATGTAATAATAATTCCCGACGGAGGGAGTAAGTACAATTAGTAAATAGGTATGAATAGATTAGAACAGGGCAAATAATAGTCTTTGGAAAAAGGGTATTAAAAAAAATGAAGCAAACCCCTGCAGCGTTTAAAAAACAGGAGAGAGGTTCCCTTCAAGTCAACGAAACTCTATGTGGGCCCCACCCCCGTCCGTTAAGCCTGTCCAGTCAACCACAAAAAAGCACAACGTGTCGCTTTTCATTTATCTCTTTCCGACGTGTCCCTTTCTCATTGGCCCTTTGCCCAAAGGCTTTTATAACATCGGATGCCGCCACTGAGGCCTAGCCGGCATGCCGGGAAATTTGACAAAAGAATTTTCTCCTACACACTAATTTTTTTGTCATTTTCTCAGCCCCCAAAAAGGTAAACGAATGAGTCTTATAGCATGCGCCACAGCTCACGCACTTCGGCCCGCTTCGACGACTAAGGTAGCCGGTTTTCAATCCGGTGGCACACATTAATGCAGGTGGCCGGCGGGTTTGAATTGCCTGCCCGCCTCCTCTATTAACGGGCGTGAGGGCGCAGGTTATAACGTATGAGGCATCACTAGCCTATCATCAAACACATTAGCGCATCAGGGCGTGGGCAATGGGATTTCGATTTTGTGATGTGCTTAAGTTAGGGCATAGGCGAGTTTTAATCGCCTGCCCGACCTATCTATTAATCTACATTGGTGCATCATGGGCCGTGTGATTTTGATTCTGCGATGCGCGTCAATATAGCGTGCACACAAGTTTGAATCGCCTGCCCGGCCTATCTATTAACGCGCTTGAGAGGCTCAAGAGCGTCATGGGCCATGGGATTTCGATTCTGTGCTGTGCATTATTAGGGCATAGTAGAGTTTGAATTGCCTGCCCAACCTCTCAATTAACACGCATGAGAGGTTCCCTACGCGAGAGCGTACGCCGTCGGACGTGAGGCAAGCGCATGTTAACTATTTTCCAAAAAAACATAAACAGTAGGGAAGGGAATAACGAGGCAGTCCGGATCTAAGACAGAGACCGCAGTTTGGGCTCCACGCCACATAATTTATCCACATACAGACACCTTCTTTCGAACCTATCAAAAAAGTAGAACTCTCTCTCTCTCTCTCTCTCTAGAAAATCTATTATGCTTCCTTTTTTTTAATGTATGACATATACATTGACATAATTTTATAATAATGAAACTGGTAGTATAATACAAAAAGGGAGGGAATTTTCTTCCTTTGTAGTCCTTGTGGTCTAGTTCCAATGGCCAGAAGCAGAGAGGACAGAGGTCATCTCTTTCACACCTTTCAAGTTTTTTCAATCCTTCACTCACCCAAGCAAGCAAGAATCTAGCTAGAGTTTCATAGCTCAATTATAGAGGTTTGTCTCCTTGATCCATCCTATTTTTGTATGGTTTTCTGTTTCTTTTTTTACTTTTTTTTTGTATGTTTGTCAATCTGGCATCTGGGACTTCCTTGTTTTGATCAAATTCATGCATACAATCCAATTTCCAGTAGAGTGGTTATAGGCCCAACTGGGGTTTCCATTGCTTCCAGCTGCACAATAGATAGAATGTGTTTTTAGTGTTTATTTTGTCAAAGTTGTAGCTTTTGATCTGTTTCAAATCTCTTAGAATCTGGGTTTTTGGGGTGGATTAGAGATGGAGGAAGTTGAGGAGGCCAATAGAGCAGCTGTGGAGTGCTGCCACAGGGTTTTGAGTCTTTTGTCACAACCTCAGGAGCAGATGAAGAAAAGCAATGTGATGTTAGAGACTAGGGAAGCTGTTCATAAGTTTCAGAAAGTAGTTGGCCTTCTTAGTACCAATTTGGGCCATGCAAGAGCCAGGATGGTCAAGAAACCCCAACCAAATCCCCCACCAGAGTTCTTGTTAGACAATCCAATGTTGAGAACAGTGCCCCCATCTAAATCCTTAGAACTTAGGAGAAATTTTATGGAAAGTTCAACTCCAGGAGTGGATTCCAGCTCAATAGTTAAGACTTCTGCACAAGTTTCCCAGAAACTGTTCCTAGAAAATCCATCTCTTGAAATGGACTCTTCTTATAAGAATATGCTCCAACTCGCACCTCAAACAACTTCCGCGAATCATTATCACTTCCTTCAGCAGCAGCAGCAGCAGAAGTTTCAGCTTCAGCAGCAGATGAAGTTGCATGCTGATATGATGTTCGGGAGGAGCAACAGTGGGGTAAATTTGAAGTTTGATAATTCCAGCTGCACGCCGACGATGTCATCTGGCCGGTCTTTTATGTCGTCTTTAAGCATGGATGGGAGTGTTGCAAGTTTGGATGGAAGCTCCTTCCATCTGATCAGCACATCGCAGGGGACCGACCAGCGGAGCATGCATCAAGCTCCAAGAAGAAGGTGCTCTGGTAGAGGAGAAGAAGGCAGTGGGAAATGTGGGAGTACAGGAAGATGCCACTGTTCAAAGAGGAGGTTTGATCTTACTTTCGGCTACTCTCTTTTTTCTATGCATCAAAGTAATTATTGTGAAGAATTAAATTCTAATCTTGCTTTATTGTGTTTGGTGTAGAAAGCTGAGGGTGAAGAGATCCATCAAGGTTCCTGCTATAAGTAACAAGCTTGCAGATATCCCTCCTGATGAATACTCATGGAGGAAGTACGGTCAGAAGCCGATTAAGGGTTCTCCACATCCAAGGTATAATCATCTTACTTTCCTTCTATATTCAGAATGCCCGGTAGATCAATTTGGACACTAATCAATTTTCTCTGTCATCTACTGTAGCTAACTTTCTTATATCTTGTGAGACTACTTATGTGTATTGGATTTCATTTATATAAAAAAATTTCTGTCAGATCCGTTACTTTAATTTTGTTGAGCATGAGATCTTTAAAACTAGAACATTATACATTACACACGAAGACCATTGATTATGCTAAATGTTTTATTTTCGCCATATTCATTTTTAGTCGGTGTTTGTAATTATTCAATTTCAAATGATTGTTGAGATAATTGGCGTTAGTATAAAAACAGTGTGCGATTGGCTTGAAAACCTAGTTGTTTCATTGTTGGACTCATTTAACAATTATCAAGGCCTCAATTATAGTCGTCAAATATTTAGAAACTTTATTGACATATTTTCATATTTGTATTCCACGGTCTCTTAAAAGAAAGTTGTTTCTCTTTATAGGGGATATTACAAATGTAGCAGCATGAGGGGGTGCCCAGCTAGAAAGCATGTAGAGAGGTGCTTGGAGGATCCATCAATGCTAATTGTAACTTATGAAGGTGAGCACAATCACTCCAGGTTGATATCACAATCTGCTCAGACATAATACACTCCAAGGGGGCACTAAACATCAGATCACTCATAGGAAGGTTCTCATAGAAGGTTTATTTGCTCTTATAAATTATGTGTACTGTTTTGACCTGAAGAAACAAGAGGAAGGTGGAGAAAAAGGTTGCAAAGAAATGAGTGTGGAGCTTCTTGTTGCATTTTGACATTGAGAGGAAATATGGTCATTGCATGGAGTCCTCAAAAGAAGAAAAAGCAAAAGAAAAAAAAGAAAGCTGAAAAGTGTAAAAACTATCTATGTTTCTTTGCTGTTTAAGTTCTTTGGAGGAGTCCTTTCACTTTGTTCAAGCATATAATCTTCATCATTATGTTACTCTCCATTGTCATTGCTGGGCCCTGTACTGAGCATCTTTTTTATTTTTTTGACAATTGACTAAAAGCCCGAAGGCTCCACGATCCAACGTTGGATCATCATACATCGGGTTCACAGCTGTGAGCCTCACTGAGACTGTACCGAGCATCTGTTCTAGTGCCTTTGCCACCAACTTGTTATGATCTTAACGGCTCTGTTGTGCCTCACAGCTGTGAACAGAAGCAGCTTATGCAGTTGGCCATGAATGAGATGATATTTAAATTAAAGAACATAGCCAATTGGCTCCATGTTTTGATTCCTGAAGCTAGTGGCTTTTATGCCTATAATCTCTACCCTTCTTGGTATTAAGAATATATGCTTCAGTCCATTACTGTATATGGCAAATGGATGAGACCAGAGGATGCACACTTTCTTGCAAAATGTGTCCATTTGATAAGGGATATTTATTGGATGCTTGTGTATTGTGACACCTGTAGACGGTCCCAATTGAGCAGGCTCAAACATCGGTATTGCTGTTGACTGATTGAGACTCTGGGTGAAAATGGTAGGGTGCCATGCTGCACAACCCTTTCTTGAACTCCAAAAATGATAATATGAACGATGCTCTAAGTCTGTTTCAAAGAGTCCTATTTATAAAAAGCTCGGTGCTGCCCGCCTGGTCCAACTTCAAATCAAAGGGCAACCGGGTTTTGAATCACCCGCCTGCCCCATGTTACAGAGATCCGACGGCACACCACACGCCAGCGTATATTCAGTGCATATTAACTGTTTCCTTAAAAAAAATATGACCTCTCATAAAGTGACTAAATCAAAGATAGCCAAGGTCATAGGAAGAAAATCAAATGAGTGAGGCTAGGGATTCACTTTAGTCCTCTTGGAGTCTTCTCCCCTGTATAAGATTACTTTTGTCCTGTCTTGCATTCACATTAGGATATAGGAGGTCCTTTCACATAAAGGCCATGTTAGATCCACAATCAATCCTAGGGATTCTACTCACTAGTTTTCTTTTCCATCCTTCACATGATAGGTTTTCATCAATTATATACTAGAGTTTGAAGGAATAATGAAAACAGGGAGTTGATGCAATGGAGAGCAGGGAGGAAACCATGAGACCAATAATTTCAAAGGCCTCTGATTTGGGGTCCTCCTCAATTTCTAACTGATGTTTTTTTATAGTTCACAAGCTGATGCTTCAATCATTGATTGGGCATTGCAATAGACCTTGTACTGAAATCATGTACAAAATTGAGAAACTAACAAGTACGCATTGTGTACGGGGGATTTTGTGCTCACTACCAGCAGGTGAATGACATGAATTCATTGTTTATATAAGGGGCCCACAAATTTGTATTCGTGTCATTCACGCATTGGTCATGAGCATGAGATCCCCGTTTGCAATTGCTTACATAATAATTTCTCGTAAAATCTGAGTGCATTGCTACACTAACCATCAACCTAAGGGTCTATGCATAACCAATTGACATATGAGATTAACGTTATTCAATAGACAAATTATGACACTATGTTATGGGTTTGCCTGCTAGTAGCATGTGGAATTTATCACCCTATAAGGACCCACAAATCTTTTGTTTGTAGGAATTTGGAATGGAGAATTCTGAGACCTTTGTCGAAGGAAATGCACTTCAAAAAACCTTTCTTCGAAGGTACAGTGAAGCCTTCCTTCCTCATCTGTGATCTGTACTATCGAAAACGAGTCTGCCTTCAGCCTTTAATAATCTGAAAAAGCATGGCTGATCGATCGGGGATATCTCAGTAACATCTGGCAAAATGCCAATCGGCCATGTCTCAGTTTTTTAAAATTCCAACAAAATCAACCGCAATGGAAAACCCATATAGTTTCTTTCCAGAACGAAAATATGGTTGGGGTTCTCTCGCGGTTGTGGAAGAGTCCCTTTTGGTCGAATTCCATTGGCATACATTCTGTGAGTCTTAGCATGCAGATGCTTGATTGCCAGTCCATTGTATCCGAGTGTTGGAATATGATAGAGTAAACAAATTTCTGTTTCCTAACAGCTCATTTTTTTTTTGGAAACTTGGTTATCTTGCATGGTATTACAGTTCAAGTTAAGGAGGTCATGGGTTAGTTTTCCTAGATGCGTTTATAGCCCATTGTTCTATGTTCACGCTTGGTGGAACTTGAACCTGAGTGGGATGGGGAAGGGGGATGTTAGAATATATAAAATTAAAAAAAAGTAATGTCTTTGTTTCCTAACAACTCGTGTTTTTGGGAAATTCGGTTATCTAATACAGCTCACCGCAATACATAGACCCCACAGCCATATGAGGATTCTATACAATCAACGTTGCAGGCTTGCGGCGAGCAAGAGGGCAGTAACAAATTAGAACCACGCAATGAACAGATTGCAACTTTATTTTCAAATTAAAACCATGTGCCCTACAGGCTACAAGATCGTTGGCCTAGACAAGATGTGGGGAAGGTGAAGTTCCCAATAAGTCAACAATATTGACTATGGAAGATTCGCCCTTTTGTTTATATTGTGAAGTGTGATTGTGAAGCACAAGAAGGAACATCAACTTTATTGTTTTAGCACAAAAAAATCCAATTAAACTTTATTGATTGCACGCAAAATTGGACTTTTCCTTCATTCAATGTTGATTTTACACCCCCTGAGATGCGTTTGCCCGTTGATCTTCAGTCTCGTGTATGTAGAAGACCTGGGTTCAAATTGCGACTCTTAGGCTATGTGTGCTCGAGTCGTCCACTGCCGTGAGCAGTTGTGGCAATACATATACTCCCTCCATCTTGTTTTAAGATGCTACATTTGCGGAAAAGGACAATCTTTTAGATACTCTATTAGCTCAATTTTAAGTGGATTTTGGACCTCTTCTAACCAGCATTAGCTCTGGGGCTTCAGCCATCCAATAAAAATCAGTTTTTTTTCAAATGGATAAAACAGGACCGAGGGACTGCATATTGGGCCTATCCCAATTCCCAACTCACATTGGTCTTCAGTGCTAGGGTAAACTTTGAGCATAAGGTCCTCGGTCCTCCTAAGCCCAATGCCCTCTCCAGCTTCGCACACTACTTTGTAGACACTAAACATTTACAGGGGAATGACCACCATTTCCCCTCTGTCATCCTCTCTTGTTAATGGAGGAAATTTCTGATGTTGTTAATGAAGGTTCATCTTGTGGTGAACTAATGTGGACATGGTATTACTTAGGTTAGAATGGAATGTTAGGCATTCATTCCTAACTTTGTCTAACAAATAAATATCTTACATTTCAATCTAGTCTAAAACTTTTATTCAAGCTCTTAACAATGGATAATGGCTGAAACTGAGGGATTGCATGTCTAAGCGAGATTCCGATCAAACTTGGTCGCATACATGGGTCAGGTTTTTATCAAATATTTGTTTCTTTTTTTTGCCGAGAATACAAAGACAAATGATGCTCACATATCTTTGGCACATAAATGCCCGCATGCAACAATGTAAATCATAAATATTTCGAACAATATTCGAATGGTGCATGTAAGGACTTCCCTCGTGTGTTTAGATTACGTTTTACACCCCTTGAAATAAGTTTGCACGTTGGTCTTCAGTCCCCTCTCTATGGAGAAGATCTGGGTTCAAATCTTGACCTAGGCACAGTGGGATATTAGACTCTTATGTCTGTGTGCTTGAGTCGTCTATTGCCTTGAGCAGTTGTAAGCTTGTAGCCCAACAAGAAAAAACTTTCTTCCAAAATTGTTTTGGGCCTATCCTAACTTCCAACTAACATTGGTCTTCAGTGCTAGGGTAAACTTTGAGCATGAGATCCTTGGTCCTCCTCACCCTGATGTCCTCTCCAGGCTCCAGTTTGGTATACTACTTTGTAGCGAGGTTTTTCCATATTACATGGTCAATGAGCCTGGATTGCCATATTATCTAGTTACCTAGTTTTGGGACATGATCTTCTCATAATATCCTCTTGAACCCTAACCTTAAACCTTTTTCATATTACGATTTCAGCTTTTACACTTCAACGAATTATATTTCTTTAATTTATGATCCATTTTCGCCCATTTTTTTCGTCTTTCTTTATTTTTAGTGTTCTTTCTTATAATGATGATATCATAAGGATATTAAGATAATATCTAAAAAATATAGTAAAATCTACAATAAATAGTATGCGGTGTCTCAATATAGTTAGACTATCATCATGAGAAAAATGAGAAAAAAATAAAGAAGAACGTAAAAAGAATCGGTGAAAACGGATAACAAATGAGAGAGATATTAATTGTTGAAGTATGTTCCATAAAAATGGGCAACTATCATGTAAACAAGTACACGATAGCACTAACTATGTTGAGACACCGCATTCTACTTATCGTAGATTTTACTATATTTTTTAGATAATATCTCAACATCTTTACGATATCATCTTTATAATAAAAAATACTAAAAATAAGGAAGAACGAAAAAATGAGTAAAAACGGATAAAAAATGAAGGAGATATGATTCGTTGAAGTATGTAATACTATAGTGTATGGAAATACACGATAGCATGCTATGTGTCTTCAAGTACACAACCATTTTTTTGGGACAAACTTTAACGATTCATATCTCTCTCATTTATTATCCGTTTTCACTGATTCTTTTAAAATTCTTCTTTATTTTCCTCCTCTTTCTTGTCATGATGATAGTCTAACTATATTGAGAAACTGCATGCTATTTATCGTGAATTTTTCTATATTTTTTTAGATAGTATCTCAACATTCTTACGATATCATCATTATAAGAAAGAGCATTAAAAATAAGGAGGAAAAAAATGAGCAAAAACGAACCAGAAATGAAAGAGATATGATTTGTTGAAGTGTGTAATACTATCGTGTATGCAAATACACGATAACAATTTTTCGGGACACGATAGTGCATTGGATTTTATTTTAACGAAGGTAAAACTATAGGTAGAACCTTTGTTGAAATAAATAGGAAAGAAGTGTCAAGGTGGGATAAATCAATCATTATCCATAAAGAATGAGATATTGATAACAATGTGATGTATAAGATAAATGCGAGTTGGATAAAATGAAGAGTAGCCTTGGAGATTATGTGTGATAGGCATGTTCCAAAACGGCTTAAAGACAATTTTTATAGACAATTATTAAGCCTGCAATATTCTATAGAGCGGAGTGTTGAGTACAAAAGAGAAGTCATATAGATAAGTTGAATGTAGCCGAAATGAGAATGCTAAGGTGGGTAACTGAGATATCTAGGTGAGATAAGTTTAGAAATGAATATATTCGTGAGAGTTTATGGGAAGCTCATTTAAGGGAGAAGTTGAGATAATGTAGGTTGCCTTGGTACAAACACATGCAAAGAAGACTAATAGATGCTCCTGAGAGAATATTAGAAAAAATACATATAAATGATGATAAAAGAGAGATAAAGACACCTAAGAGAACTTTAATGAAGTTAATAAAAAAGAATAAGACTTTATTATCTCTTACAAAAGAGTTCACACAAAACAAGCCTAATGGAGGCGAAGGGTCGATATCGCCAACCTGAGAAAAGTCGTTAATTGATTATGATTACGATTGTACTTATGAAAGGGGTGTTACTAAGAATTTTTAGGGTGCTGAAAAAGTATCACCCTAAAAAACAAAACTTCTTTCTAGAGGTGGCAATGGGCCGTGCCATCAAGCAAGCCGGCCCGGCCCACTCGCGTAAGGGTCGGGCCTTGGCACGGCCCATAGGGAAGGTGGGTTAGGGCTAGGCCTCAATTTTAGGTCCACGGGCCCCTCCCGGCCCAAGGCCTGGAGATGGCCCAGCCTGGCCCAGACCGTGGCCCGGTCCATAGCCCAGATGTGACCCAACCACATTTTTTAAAAGAAATCAATGAAAAAAAATCACCGTTGGATGATCATGTAACCACTCATAAAATAGAGCTGTTGGAAGTCGTTGGTGGTTGTTAGATGATCATCCAACAGATCTAAAAAAAAAAGCTGTTGAAAGTCGTTGGCGATCATTGGATGACCATCCAACGGCTCTAAACACAGAGCCGTTAGAAGGCCTTTGTTACCATCCAACATAGAGAGCCGTTGGATGGTCATTCAATGGCCAAAACTTTGCCCGGACCAAATAACCCTTAAAATAATTGTTTTTACTATTTTGAGGGGTATTTACGTTATTTTAATAAAAAATAATTTGGGCCTTGGGCCAGGGCCGGGCCTGCCTCTCAGCCAATGGGCCGACCCGGTGCCCTGCATGGGCCTCCAATGGGCCGGCCCAGGCCCGGCCATGCTCGGCCCAGTGCTACCCTACTTCTTTCACAGTCTTCTCTACCTCTTTCGGACGGAGAGACAGCTTCACTCCAATTTCATTTTCGTCTCCGGCGACCTCCGCCGCACCCGAAAGACCCAAATAAAAGGCAAAGCGATGAACGCAGAGACGGACGGTGCCGGGGCCCCGAAAGTGTCCGGAAAGCTGCGGCTTTCGGCCATGGAGAAGAAGATGGCAGGGGCGTCCAACCTGGTGAGAAGCATAGTGGAGAAGGGCTTTGAAGGAGACAGCCGGAATGGTAGGGAAGTGCTAGCTCCGCCTAGGCCCACCGTTCTTCCCTTCCCCGTCGCGCGCCACCGCTCCGATGGCCCTGTAAGCTTCTCTCGATTTTGTTACTATACTTTATTACTCCTTCCGTCCAATGAAGAATGTCTGCATTTGGAAATGAGTGAAATTTATTGGACTCTAAAGCGCGTAAAGATGTGTTCTTTAGTCACGAGGGAGGAGCAAAGCCAGTTATGTAATGATGGACTCGTGCTTTTGAAAATGCAAACTACCTTCATTGGACGGATGAGTGCTTTTTGGTCATGGATTGTGGGTATTTAGTTTGTTTCAATTATGAATTTGCTGGAAGTTTGTACTCCGTCCATCCGATGAAGCATGCCTGGATTTGGAAAAAGATGGGTCCAACATTACATGGCTGGGTTTGCTCTCTCAAGACCAAAAATACGGGGCCTTTGAGTCCAATAACTTTCACTCAGTTTGTAATGCATACGAGCTTCATTGGATGGATGGAGTATTTTTGGGACCAAAAATGTGAGCTATGGAGATTTTATTTCTGGTCATGAGCAGGAAGCGCGGATATGGGACACAGGTACAATACAATGTGGGTACGGAGATAGGACAATTTTCAATGAATTATGATATGATATGAGGGAGAGAGTTGTACTAGGATATCTTTTTTTTTTTAAAATATATATTCTTATAATTGAGATCATGTGTAGTGGCTAGTTAGGAGTATTCACTGGTGAGTTTGCTTACGCTTGGAGAAAGTTTGGATTTTTGGGACTAAAAGGTGAGCTATGGAGT